>JABFFF010000135.1:0-196061 GCA_013623665.1 Fusarium sublunatum
CCCCCCCCTCTTCATCCATCGCCCCCCCAGTCAAGACGCGTCGAGATCTTGCAACGAGGCTTGGCATCAAAGTGAGGGGTAACATACAGCACATGTCGAGGCTCTTGAGGAGAAAAGAGAGATCTTGGCTTTATGCGGTGTAACGGTACAGGCCTATGGTAGCATTGGAGATGTTTCTACTACTCCGTATGCCATTCAATGCTACTATACACGTCGTTGTTAGTCGATATTTTGCAACAAAGATACCAAACTCAAAGAGGCGGCTCCCGCAGCACAAAAAGACAAAACGTGTCAGGTGTCTCGGCCGAGATTTCAAGCTCAAACTCCTTTTGACAAGCTGCATGTTTCTTCTGCAAAGGTGGGACCGACTAGAAGAGTTCTAGTCCTCTTGGCTAGGTAGGGGACCCTTGAAACGTCAGATTGAGAATTGACGAGCAAGTCAGCTGCAAGATTTCTAAGCTATTGTCATCATGGTGGGTTCTGCTACAGTAGCAACTCGCAACTCGGTGAAGCCATCGTGAAATCGAACTCGGGTCTAGAACCGGTAATTGCGCCCAAAAACATGCCGGTCCAACACCTAAACACCTCTATTCTCTAGCATTACCCTATCAACAACCAGCTAAGACACACGCGGCGTTTAGCCCAGACTATTAGCTGACAATTCGGCCCTCGCCTCGCCTTGCTGTGTCTTGCTGTCACCATAGCAAACCCTAGCACGGACAAAGGGTGAAGCACGAGACTCGACTTTTCGCCTACTCCAAACGTTAAACATACCAAAACCAACACCCTGGGCTGTAGCCAGACTCTCTAGATCCCACAAATTCCATAAATCAAACAATCAGATTCTCAAATCCCATTCCACGTAGATCATGCAGCCAGTTGACGTTTTCTGAGCCACGTGTATCTTGCATTGCCCATGTTGCCTTGAGCATCTCAATTGCTGTAAAGAGATACCCCCAAGGGCAGATTTGCCAGATAGACAACAATCGTGACAAGGTCCACGTGCGCTTCTCGGGATCACGCGTCTCCGCCCCTGCAATGAAAGTTGGCCACGATGAGGCCTTGAAGTATGGATCGTTCTCGTCGATGGCGGCTAAATGGCTTAGAACATCGTCTAGTAGCAAATCTGTATTCACAGACCGCATTGAACGCACTAACGGTAGCGCCTGGAGAATGTATAGACACGCTGCTGACCGGTGAGCCGCTGCTAGATGAACTCGGCTGTCAAGATCCTGCACAAGATTATGCTGTCGTAGATAGTCTGCCCACGCCGGAATGTCAACGGCAAGTGCCTCGTCTATCAGAGCAATTGCTTTATCTGCAGCTCCCAGCGCCTGGTCTGTCCAAGGAGATTCGTGAGATAACTCAGATGCAGACAGAATAATGTTAAGAATTTCAGGCGGACACGACAAGTAGCTTGTCAGCTCCACCCGCTTCATAACGGGTAAGAACTGGAAAGCTTGTCGTGCAACACGGGCCGCGAGCCCTCCAGATGTCAACGTCGAGCCCAAAATATTATAACTAGAACGTAAGAGATTAGCATGCCATGGACCCTTGAACCGGCAAGTCGGGACTCACATGAAGCTGTCAGTAATGACACGGTCCCGCAGCATCCTGCTAGATGCATCGGTATTGCTATCCGGGTTAAGTAGCGCCATGATGCTTGTAGCACCCTCAAGGTGGGCCCTCCAGCTCTGGTTATCCGACTTATCCAGGTCAATCAAGTCGAACTTGATAAAAAAGTGCATGGCAGCCAGAGCCACTTCGCTACCCGCCGGGTCAAGGGTGTCGAGCACCTCACGAAGGTGGCTCATAGCCTTTTGCTTAGCTGTCAGGGCATCGATGAGAGCTTGCCGTGTTACTAGATCCCTTGAGCGTAGCAGAGAGAGGTAGCCGGCGGGATTGGTAAGACCAGCAGGGATCTCGCTAACGCGGCGGAAGATGTTGGACCAATGGATAGCTGAAGTCGCAACGAGAATCTGCAAAAGAAGCGGGTGCTTCCGTGTTAAGGGTATCAGCTCGCGGAACGGGTTACTCTCAGGCGTGTCTCGGACCACGAGGTCTTTGCAGACCCTCTCGGAAACTAAAGCATGCATTAGCATCGCTGCTGGCTGACCAACGGAGGGGAAAAGGTAAAAGCTCCGCGATGGGGCCCAGGACTAACAGTGAGCGAGGTAGTATCGTGAGGTTCGGTCGAGGTCCTGGAACAAGGGATCGGTGAGTGCGCCGGGCGAGGGCCAGGGTATGTCGGTGTTCGGATCACCAGAGGAAGACGGGGATTCTTCATCCTGAGGGTGTTGCTGCTGTTGCTGCTGGTGTTTTATCTGCTCGGCCTCTTGTGCAGCCTGCTGGGCTTGTTGTACAAGGCGCGCCAGCGGATGCTGGTCGCTATAGTCGGGCTGAGGCTGGGGTCGAGGCCGGCCATTGCGATGACCTTGAGTTGGTGACTGACCGGAAGGTGGGGAGTTGTGGGCAGAGGCCGAGCCGGAAGAAGCATCAGCATCGTCGGGTGGTCTCCGGCCTGGGGGTGGATTGACGTTGCCATGCGAGTCAATTCCTTGAGTCCAGACGAAGACCTTGCCATACCCGAGGCATTCCTGCCCTGAGACCGCGCATTTGTGGCATGTCGGCCATGAGCGGTCGCAGCGCAGGCGTCGACGACGGCAGTTGTGACACGGTTTGGTGTTGCTTGGCGGCATGCGCCGGGTGCTGACTGAGCAGCTTGACAGCTACTGAGTACGGGTTTCCAGGTCTGGTCCCAAGTCCTAGCTAGAGTTTAACTAGGTTCCAGGTCGTGCTCGGGCTCTTTTGGGCGGGCGAGGCAGCGGTTTGGATGCAACGAGCGAGTCGTTACAAAATGTTCATGGTGAACTTTGCGAGAGACAAGAAGGTTGTATCGTGTCAGGTTGTGTTGTGTTGTGAGCGGGCGGATGTGGAGGTGGAGGCGGGGACGCTGAGGACTGGGTCTCGGTGGTGGTGATTGATTATAAGATGGTGATGATGATGATGAAAGAGTGTGACGGAGGAGGAGAGTAATGGAGGTAGGGTAGAGTAGAGTAGGTCCCTTAAGAGATGGAGGAGGTAGGTAGGTCGAGGCTAAGGTAAGGAAGGTAAGGCGGGAGAAGAACTGATGGAGGGGTAAGGAAGGCCCGAGTTAAGAACCTTGGGAAGGAGGTAGGTAGGCAGGATACTACGTCAGAAAAGGTACAGCAAGTACTTGATGGCAGGTCAAGATGTCCATTGTTACAGTGCTAGACTAAGGTACTAATAAGGCTAAGTTGGAAATGGGAATTGGAGAAGACACAGACAGACAGGCAGACAGCAATCAAACAAAACCGCCAAGGATAGATCGAAGATCGAGCCAAGTTATGGAACTTTCTACAGGGCCACAGGCTGCCTACAACCTAGCACCTTGTCTGCACAAACAATCTGGGGCCTACGAATAATACCTAGGTACTAAGTAAACCTCATGACTCGGCCCAGTTGTACGGATATATAGTATGTAATGTTATAGCCATATAGAAAAGAACAGTCCCCAATGAAACGGATGCTCGCCTCGTCCATCCTAGCCATCCTCTCCTCACTTCCCTTCTGCAGCAATAGGCCCCACGCTCATTCAATGAATGGATCACCTCTTACCGACAGACACACTCCCATGACTAAACACCAAATTCCGACTACGGCCGATGCCAGTGCTCCCCAAAAGGGCAGGGAAAACACATATCGTGCAGCCGGACTTCCGGGACCTGCATCATGGACCTTCTATAAAGCTTGTCATTGTTGGCTCATCAGTGGGCGTCCAGCCAGAGGTGACACGGCTGCCCAAACGGGAAATAAGCTGCCATTCGTCGCGTTCCATCTGTCTTCTCTTTTTCTTCTCTCTTCCCTGCTTGATTGTCAGCTGTGAGGGGAAGCTTGCCTCATGTCCACTCCCACTGTATTTTTTTACTTTTTTCTATGGAAACACACATCCTTCTTCTGTTGGAGATCATGGTGGAGAATCGACGGAGCAGATGAACCGCCGTGTCGATCCGCAATAGTACAAGGATACGTACAATAGCATGCTTTGACTACTAACGTTAACCTACCTACAAACTACCTGACTCTTTTAGTCTGTGGCTGTCGATAATCAGCAATCGTTCGCTTGGCTATTCTCTAGACAGCACGCTTGTTGCTCAAGTTGAACCCATTCTTTTCACCTCCTCTCCAACCATCTCCAACCATTCTCCAACTAATCATCTGACTGGCATGTCGCTTCCCCTCGTGGATCACGAGAGCCGATCCTCAGCCCAAACCAAGGTTTGAGCCAGGGGGGAGGTTCTAGGCTAGAACTATGTTGATCGCGAAAGACTTGGCTTCAACTCGTCCCCATCCCATAGGTCGAGCGATGGTAAGCCTTGTGGAGTATCTCTGCTCAGGCGGATATAAGATCGAAAAAGAATATCATGTTATAGAATTAACGATCGAGATGATGATCGAAGCAATGCCAGCAGAACTGTAGGAGAACTATCTTCCTCTAAGATACTATAGGACAATGCTCATTAAGCGTGCTAAACTCAAATACACGTTCCCACTCCGTGCTCCTTACGCGTTAATAACACAACATGTAGCGAATACGTCGCTTGCCATGGTGACGATGGACACCAAGGTTAGACTCACGGGCCACTCACCTTACATGTAGCATTGTCGCAACTCTAAGTCTGTAAACAACACTGGTTGATAGACATAAAAAGAACAAACGACGGCTAATGCAACGCTTATAAATTTTGGGCTTAACTTTTGCTAAATATCGTTCTCATCCTCTCAACCTTGCGGAAGCTTCTAACACCCTTCATGCCTCACAGAGTTGGCCAGCCATTGTCATCACTCTGGTGACCGCGTCACTCTAGTTCCTTTGGTAGTCGGCTAGCCAACACCTTCGGCGGCTACATTATTTCATGGTGGCATACTTTGGACTATTTCATAGTCCGCCATTGCCAGTCTAAGTCCCAAACCTTCTAGGCCAGTCACCTGCAGCGCCATAAAGGCGCTGTTTTCTTACTTGGAGACATCTCTTTTGTCAGCCGAACCTATGACACAGGTTGCTGGAACCTTGTCTTCGACGTTTATGAAGCCATGATCTGTTCACTGGCGACGTTGTGAAGACTGTTGGAGTGTTAGTTAGCAGATCCAAAGCAAGTAGAATGCAGGCAGCAATTTACCTGATGTCGTCGTGATCGTCACCCTCAGGGGCATTCGTAGGTCCCGAGCTCACGACCACGCTCGCAGGCTCCTCCTCTCCAGCCTTGACGTTCGTCAAAGTATCCTTCTTCTTCTCCTTGTTCTTCCCGCTTCGAAGCTCGCTGAGGTGCTCAAAATATCCTTCTGGGACATCCGTAATATAACAGCCCGAGAAGACGCCTGTTTCAAAGCGAGTTACCTGACTTGTGGTCTCGGCTGCCTCTATGCAGGCGGCCGTCAAGCCATCCTTGCCGTCGAGGTCCTGGAAGATAACCTCGTCGGCGCCAATGTACTCGGCAATCTCTTTCGTCGTCCTGCCATGTGCGACCAAGTCTTTAACGGTCAAGGTTAGTATAACGCATCAATACTCGATAATAGTTAGACAAGTTCTTACCAATGGGATCCGCGAGGTCGATGCCATACTTTCAGAATGTTAGTATTACTCTGGGTTAGGCAGCGTTGCTCTGACGTACGATATGTGGATGTATGCATTCTGGGGAGGCCGAAACGAAAATGACGCGAGCAGCTCCTGATTCTCTGGCCATTTGGACCTAAGACTTCAGTCAGTGATGTCTCTCTTGGGTGAACCTATAGCAGGCTAGCTTACGATTTGCCGTGATGTAGCTGATTTATAGTTAGCAATGATTTGTACTTGCGAGAGGGTCTACTTACTGCCACGAACAACACTGTCGTCCACAATAATCAAGTTCTTCCCCCGGAACTCGGATTCGATGGGGGATAGTTTACGGCGCACACTCTTCTGTCGAAGAGCCTGGTTAGGCAGGATAAAGGTGCGGTGAACATATCGGTTCTTGATCAGAGCAGTCACGTATGGCTTACCTAGCTTACTAGCTAGAGTAGCCGCCGCGATGTTACTCGTCTATAGGTGAGTGGTTAGCTAACATCCAACATGTATGGTATACATGCGCTGCGGAGCAATATACCTCGGGAACTGGAATGACTGAACAATCAGTTAGCAAGAACTTTCACACTCCAAACCATATATGGTTATGACATACCGGCATCAATTTCTGCGACACCCTTCTCTCCTAGGACAGCCTTGATCTTCTTGGCCAGCTTCTCTCCCATGTTTTGTCGGCTGCGGTAAACGGAGATACCGTCCATGGTAGAGTCAGGTCGAGCCACGTAAACGAACTCGAAGCAGTCTGGTGTGTAAGGTTGATCCTTAACGATATGGCGGAACTGAGGAGCACAGCCCTTCTGCAAGAAGCAGGCTTGTCCAGGCAGAATGTCCACAATGTCGTCAAATCCGAGCTGTTTCAAGACCACGGATTCTGAAGCAACAAAGTAGTCCTTGGTTCCAGGGGCGGTAGCAGAGGGTCGGGAGCCCATGCAAAGGGGGCGGATTCCGTTGGCATCCCTACGCTGTGTTAGATACTACAAACCACTCCAGTATATGCTGATACAACCTACCTGAAGGCCAGGATACCGAATCCTGCGATCATGGCAGTGCATGCAAACGCTCCTTGGCACTTGGAATACACGTCACCCAGAGCAGTGAAGATATCCTCCGCGTTGGCGCGAGTCTTGCCAAGCTTCTGAAGGCCATTGGCGAAAATGTTGAGGCTAAAGGGTATAAGTTAGTATATGCTATCCCGTGTATTAACAGGTGCGAGTACGCACAGGAGTTCCGAGTCCGAATCGGAGTTGACGTGTCGGTGGGCTTCCTCGTCGAGGAACTTGCGAAGATACTCGGTGTTGACGAGGTTGCCGTTAACACTCATCGAAATTCCAAAGGGCGCGTTGACGTAGAATGGCTGGGCTTCGGAGCTATAATCCCAATTCCGTCAGTATTCCAACGAAACGTTGTTCTGAGTGCAGCACATACGCAGATGCGGTTCCGTGGGTAGGGTAGCGAACATGGCCCAGTCCTGTGGAGAGTCAGTCTCCGTATAAATCTACAAAATCGCGTTGCCATACCCATGTATCCCTGAAGATGTTGGAGTCGCTTGCCCTCAGCAAAGACCTTGCTGGCCATGCCCAGGCCCTTGCACTGAAAGACCCTTCCACCGCTCTGGCACACAGCGATACCCGCAGCATCCTGTCCACGCTGTTTCTGGCGTCAGTATTCGTTCCTCCACAGCGACTAACAATGCGCCATCGTTATAGGAATTTTGGCGACGGGGTGACTGACATGTTGGAGGTAATAGAGAGATTCGTGCAGATCGACGGCGGCGTTGGTGGCGTCAGTATCGCCTAGCTATCAAGACAGTCAGCCTGCGTTTTCTTTCTCTTTGGAAGGGCATCTCCGTTCTCCAGTCCGAGCTCAGGCAAGGGTCTTTTTTGAACGCGGGGGAGGGGCAAGACAAGAGAGGGCTTACCAAGATGGCTGAAACACCACACATTGTAAATATCGTATCACGTCGAGGTTCGGGGATAGATTGAGAAGTGATCGAGTATTACAGCACTCAGTCAGGACTTGACTTGTACTAAAGTGTGAAGCCTACGGGGAAAATTTTTCCCAACAGGTCGCGACGATATCGGGCATTATCTGGTTACCAAATCCTTTGGCGGGGCAAATTGGTCAATGCGGGCCGGAGAATGATCCGCAGTGGTGGGGGAAGCTCTAAGCGGACATTATCAGTGGAGTTTTAGCTTTCAGAGACTCAATTTACAATATTCAGGCTTCAGCATCGCAAACTTGCTTCTAGCTGATATGTGTGAAGATGGCTTGTAAATCACTATTGAAACAATACAGTATGTATCAGGTACAACAAACATAAGTCTATTGGCAAATGGTGTACAGAGTAACGAGGCCCAGAAACATTATGGAGATATTCTACGGTTACGCGGCATATTCGCCCAACAAGCAGATAAAGCAGAGTGCATCTCGGCTAAGGACTGAGAAACTCTATGCATATGCTCGAATTACGCAAGTGAATATAGAAAACCTATACTTTCAAGCTATTGGCCCTCCACCAGCTAGACTGATGCAATATTCCATAGCCGAGTTCTTGTTCTAGGGTGACAATTAACCATACTCGCCTGACGGTTCCTAAGTTAATTGCCGATGACAAGACCTCAGAAGGAGCACAAAAGAACGCCACTATTTAAGTTGAGCGAGATATCTGAGATCCGGTGATGAATAAGAGTAAGAACGAACTGTAGATCGAGCAACCAAGGTGATGTTATGCCAGCCATACTCAACTTCCTTGTACGCCTAAAGCTTTAATTCTTTGAACCCTCAACGTACAGGAGAACATGCCAACTGACCATATTATTGTTACGTTTCCAACATTTTCAGTGATAGCTAAATCACAGTATTGCATTAGTTGGGATATTACCCAAGTCCAGCATTTCGATCCTTCTTTAAAACCTGGAATTCAGAACATCGCAAAGAGGAATACCACGACATCGCTGGCTCATTCTTTCCACACGGTACTATAATCTCTGTTCCGAACCGACTTTCCAACAAGCGAGGAATCACCTCACAAGCCCCGTTGGCTCAGTGGTAAAGCGTATCACTAGTAATGATAAGATCACTGGTTCGATTCCAGTACGGGGCACGTGATTCATCTTTTGCCATACCCTGCCACTGTTGGTGGTGGTTGTGCTCTTTTTTATCCAAGAGATGCCGTGATAGTTTTGTGGTGTTGCGATGAAAAGTTGCCTTTTTCGGACAACTGCCTCATTCGGAGAGTTTGCACGTGGCACTGCGGGAGCACCCGTCTCGCTCCTTCCTAATGCCATGTACAATTGACAGGACATTCTGGTTCTGGCTTACCCCAATGAAACATGTACCTGCAGCTCAGCTTTGGCATCACTGCAGGCGTGCAAAAAGCGCCAAGTGAATTCAGACGGTATTAGGACATGATGGCTCTTGATATACGCAAGCCCTCGGTTGACCATTTCTGCCCAGCAAAACAAGGCTGTAATATAATTAAAGTGGCGTCTAGTAAATCTGTTAGCCTCTGTGATAGATAGTTAAAATACGAGATAATGTCTTCTCTGCTTTGCTGCCCGGCTCTCTGTTAACTTGTGAAATAGACAAGGTTGGTTCACCTGGGACTTCTCTAGTATCATGCAAGCAATCCCCAGCAGGACGCTCGCTGTTAACACTAAGCTTAGCACTGTCAACCAGCCAAGTATTTGTTCAATTATCGGCTTTATACTGGTCAGCCCTATGTATGCTCGCGCTGAGCTCGCCAAGTAGACATTCACATGAATCAAGCAGAACAAGGCTCCCAGATAAGGTGCAGTCGTTGCGTCATCACGCATGAATTATACCCAGCCCACGTGGTATCCCGCTCCCGTGTTACACGGCACTAAAAATAATAACACGGACCAGAGAGCCATATTGCTCATCCAAATCGCAAAAAGCGAAGCGTCCGAAGACGGCTATTGTTATTATGATAAATTGCCCCGTACTGGAATCGAACCAGTGATCTTATCATTACTAGTGATACGCTTTACCACTGAGCCAACGGGGCTTGCTACTCGGACGACACATCAATTACTAAGAAGCTCATGGGCAGCATCGCGAGAAACAGACGTTGGCGACTGTCCAAGCTACGCCGGACGAGACGGAGTCTCGGTGCTGACGTGTTTAGTCTACTCATTTCTGTATATTCCGTAGACAGGTAATCTATTAATTCGTTGAATCGCGTGGCCTTCGCGCTTGATAATCAGGCAAAGTATGCCACCTTTCACAAGTCAGAAAAGCCAATTGATAGCGGACATAAAGTTATATTTAATTTGAATCAAGTTGAAGGATATCGTTCAGTCCAATCCGTGCTTGAGGGTATTCTAGGTACATAGTCAAGCTGCTAAAATGAAAACAAGATCATAAGTATATGCTAAAAACATCAAAACTCCTTAGGCGTGTCAACTGCCTTGGGTACTTCGCCCGTTGTTCGCTCTTCATCATAGGATGGGCTGCTGGAATCATAAGCAAGCCGGATATCATCAATCTGCTCGCCAACCTCCATCCAGCGATCGCTGCACGCAGGCACTGGCGAGATCAGGCACAACAGCCAGTACACAATCAATGAGACACCAAAACCGCAAAAGTAGTTGAGGTTGTAAACGTAGATGGCACCCTGGGGGACGTTCTTCGCACCAACAGCGTCGGCAAAACCAACCACATTGATAATAATGCCGCAAATGTAGGAAGCATATCCACGCCAGTTGAAACCAGCCGTGAAGTAGTATGGCCCCTCCTTGCGACCATCGTAGAGTTCCTTGGTGTCCATATATCCCTTGCGCACAATGTAGTAATCAGACACCATCACACCGGCGATGGAACTGAGGAACACACTGTAGGCAGAAAGGTATGTCGTAAACTGGTTGTTGTCCTTGAGAAGTTGCCAAGGGCAAATTGCAAGGCCAAGGGCGGCACAGATATATCCTCCACGTCGGATGTTGATCCATCGGGGAAGAAGAGCCGACATGTCAGTACCAGCAGAAACGGAGTTGGCTGCAATGTTTGTGCCAAGCTGTGCGAGCGTGAAGATCGCAGCAATGAAGAAGACACCAAAACGCTCAGCGGAGTTTCCATCGTCGATAAACTTGTCCAGAAGATCAAGAGGATTCCAGATGGACTCGTTATACAATACTGTCGAAGCCGATGAGACCATGATGCCAATGAATGAGGTGACACCAAAACCCATAGGAATTGTGATGATCTGAGGCCAGGTCGCGTCCTTGGGCTTGCGGGCAAATCGAGAGAAATCGCTAGCGTTGACGATAAGCGCGGCAAAGTTGGAAATCGATGTCATGACGCCCTTGACAACTTCCCATCCCAACTTGCTGCCATGGATCGAGTTAGGTGTGTGCACGATAGGGCCAATGCCACCAGCACGTGCGAGTGTCCAGGCAAGGAAAGTGATTCCAGCAATAGGAACTAAAAATGCCTTGACGGTGAAGAGATGTCGAATCTTGTGGACCGGGGGGTAGAGGGCTGGTAGAGAGCCAATCCAGAAGATGATGAATGCCACAAAGTAGGGCGTAGAGGTACCGGAATCCTCGCTGAATGTATTCGGAATATCGGCATATGATTTCCAGATGGAGCGGATCATGAGATAAACGCATTGTCCACCAATGTAGGATTGAACTCCATACCAAACACAAGCTGAAAAGAGCACACTGTTAGTGATGCATATCATGGGGCGAGAACAGAACTGGCACATACCCATAGCGGCACGGTTAAGGACAGGCCACAAGCTACCCCAGATACCAAACGAGGATCTGTTGGCAACGGGGAAACCAATGTGATACATGGCACCGAAGCGCGAGTTGAGAACAATGAAGATGGCAGTGATGGTGTAGCCAACCCAGACGCATAGCCAGGCCTGCCACCACGAGAGTCCATTGACAATCATGGAAGACGAGATCATCCAAGTGTTGATGTTGAAAGAATCGGCGACCCAAAAGCCGACAAAGTTCCAAGGGCCCCATTCTCGGCGTTCCTTCTCGACGGGTTTGAGATCATGGTTGGTGAGCTGCATAAAAGTTTAGTATAAGTTCGTCTCGTTCATCGCACTCATATGCGCCCTGGTGTGGTAACGCTTAAGCGGCGGCGTGCTTTCATACCATAAGCTGGGTGCTCGTCAAGCCAGGCTCCGATCTGACGGCGGCCTTGTCGGCCAAGACTCTAAGTCGAGCGCCGGCTGTCATGATTGCTGTGAAGATGGAAGAAACACAGAGAGGCGATGGTGGAAGAACAAGAACAATTTATATAAAAATGCTTCCAGAAACGTAGAAGAAGCGATATAAGGTAGTCCAGGTCTGCCTTGGCCGAGGCAGCGATGACGTGCAGGTGACACCAAGTAAGGCTGGTAGACTGGGGTTAAAACCAACGTCACCGAGGATAAAGGTGATGGCAGTATTGCCGATTTAAGAGGAAACCGAATGGATCGTCTCCACTATGTTTGTGTCTCAAATATCTGGTCGCCGAGGGTGACAGCTAGCCGGTATTTATGTATGCCATGAAGGATTGGCATCTCGCCCTGACGGATATCAGCTGCCGCTATTTGTCTGATCATCATCCCCAGACCCGGCCGTTGTAGATAACTAGCCGACAAGGAACCTGAGGACCCTCGCCGCCGGCCACACCGCTTGTGGTTGGTTGGTTGGTCGAATCAAGGATGGATTAGCTATCCTACTCTGGGGGGTTGTTCCCCATGAGCGCAAGTAAGCGTTCTGCATTTCCGGCAGTTGTTTTGATGGCCCAATGGATCGATTCATGACTGTTGAACGACATGTCGTCAGATGGCGAGAGACCGTACCGATAGCCCAGGCGAATTTCATGGCAAAGTCCAATGTATCGTGGCAAAGATGAAGCCTTTGCAGACTTTGTCACTATCTCGTCGATGAGGAGCAGAGTCCAGTACATGGTGCTAGTGCCGGACGTATGCATTTCGGCATAGTATACAGAGTAGCATGATGCGGAGAAGTGACTCGAGTGACCAGGGACCCAAGTTCGAGATGCGTATCTCCCCACAGAGGCGTCTCTAAAGCATGGAGGAAGGCTTGGAAGCTTGATATGAGTGGCTCCTCAACCGATATTCGGTTCATGTTGACGTCGACGTAGGATTAATCCCCGACATCGCTTGCATTCTGGGCACAGTGAGCCCATGATAGAACGAATCAATTTCCCAATTTTGATAAAAGCCGACTGTGTATGGAGCTGGAGGTTTGGACGCCTTGAAGTGCCATGCGTTGCCCTGCAGATGCCCCAGGCCGCTATCAAAAGCACAGTGGGAAGCCATGCCATGAGGGGCGATTTCCCCGGGCGGATATAGGCGAAGCTCTTCCATTGGCCAACTGTAATCTCTTATCACACACTAAAAACAGCGATGTTCCAGGGCCTTGTCCCATTTGGGTTAGGGTTGCGCTGCATACAAAATCCATTACTCGATGAGATCGAGTCAAGCGATCTTTCAAGCCGAACTTACATATCTGCCGTATCTGATCTATCATCAGACTCACTACCTAGTAGTCACTGAAACCAGATCCCGTTGTCAACCGTTCAAGTAATTTCGGATTTTACCCGAAACTCTATTGCCTTGAAGCCCGTATTCTAGCCCCTTTCATTCTGATCAAAGAGGGCAGATATGTTCTCGGTATTTAAAAAACACTTGGAGACAACACTCTCCAGTTTGATAGAACGGTCTCTTCTTATATGGATGTATTAACACCTTGTTTAAAAGTTCAGTTTCAATCTCTGACAGTCTCTACACCTCGAGAACACTGGCTTACAACTGATAGAGAAAATAGAGCCGAGTATCAGAATGGAGCCAAGCCGACGCGTTACCTCGGAAGCACGAACACCACCGAGACAACGTAGCGATAATAAGACCAGCCTGTGGTCCATGCGCCAGGTTAGGGTATCGTAGGCTCTGTGGGCTGGGACGTTAAGAATAGCAATCCAGATACGATATCTCACCTCTGATCCGAGGGTAAATTGATTCACACCTCCTCCATTCGTCCACCAAACGCACCTCAATGGAGACTGATACAAAAGCTATTAGTTGACAAAACTACATAACCCGTCAGCTACATAGACGCCTTACGCGTCGTGCCAGTTCAATCTGCAACTGGGACCAGTCATGTGTCTTATCGTATCGGCCCGCCTGCTTGGTCAACTCACTTGATGGGGCATCATCGAACAGCTCGTACGATACGGTGAGCTTTGCAGTGGCAATACTGGAATAAAACCTCCAGCTTGCCCCAGGTCGGGTCATGATAGAAAGTGAGACGCTTTTGAAGCGGCGAAGCAAGCCTTTTGACCGAAAACGGGGCAAAGGTGCGCGTGAGCCGATGCCATGCAACTCAAAGGGAACTAGACCATCACGATGTGTGTTCAAATTGACACACGAAATTCCAGTTGCCCTCTCTCATCTGACCTTGGAGCAGCCAACGCAGTTCCTGCAAGAACAGTGAAATGCACACAATTCTCTGTAAAGCACAGCGCCGAGAAAATGCATTGGCTCAGCTCATATCGATGGACCAGGGATGAATGTAGAAAACCTCTGGTTTTAGCTGATTTCGACTGTCAGCTATCAATCCCTCTTTTCGACGTTATGCAAAGCACAGCGCCACTGGTTATGCTCACGAATCCTTGACTGACGACAAGCACATCTATTGTGGATGCTGCTGGATGACTGTTTAAGTGTCAAATTGTTAAGATTCTGGTCCTGAGGCTAGACTTGCCTTAGTCATCTGGGCCACCAATGGAAATAAACAGTGGTGGCTGGGTTCTAGAAATGCAGTCTTTTGATACTCTTGAGGCTCTGCCATCTCTAGTGTCATCTCGCATCTCGGCAACAGTTTACCATGTGGAAGCCCGAGGCCAAGGCCAAGGGTCCAACAAAACGACGGAAAAAACACGTGAACAAGTAACTACTGCCCCGCGATTCAACCACTTAGCGTGATTAGCTAAGGTAAACTGGGTACTCAGTAGCAACCTTGAGGTGAAGCTGTAGGAGGAGGAGTTTAGGGAAATTGTGATACGGTCATTAAGCCAGTTCCGCAGCATAATTTCAAAGGAGACAAACAACATACAGATTTTTCACTGATTGTAGTTACTCACCCATTAATTCTCTGCAATATACCTATGTAATAATATTGCTGCCTACTTTGGTACCTAAGGTATCTGCTGTGAATACCAAATCCCAATATCTTCTTCGACAACAGATCCACTTTTTGTTTGTCCCCCACCATCAATTCCGCTTCTTTCCCCCGCCAACGTCAACTTTTCATCTCTTCAGTTCATACCTAATATTGCACCAAGTCCTTGAACTTGTACTTGTACAATCATGGAGGACCAGCTGGTGCAGCTCTTTTCCAACACCCAATCGCCGGATCAAGGCCCTAGGCAGCAGGCTGAGATCGAGCTCAAGCGCGCCCGAACGAATCCCGCCTTTCCCCTGTCTCTCGCCAACATCGCTGCTCATACCTCGATTGACACGAGCATTCGCCAGGCCGCCCTTAGCAATCTACGACTCTTTATCGAGGATAACTGGAGCAGCGATGGAAACGACGATGAGCCTCAGATTCCCATCTCTGATGAGGTCAGGGGCCAGCTCAAACAGGTATTGCTTGATCTCGTCTTGAGCCAGGAAGAGGACCGTAAAGTCAAGATTTCTGCTAGTTACGCGGTCGGAAAAATGGCTGTACACGACTTCCCCGAACAGTGGCCGAATCTCCTTCCTTCGATTCTTTCCGTCATCCCGGCTGGCACCGATGCCCAGCTTCACGGTGCTCTGAGATTGCTCAATGATCTCATCGAAGAGAGCCTGAGCGAAGATCAGTTCTTCTCAATGGCCCAAGATATCGCCAAGGTACTGTCCGAGGTCGCGCTGAACGAAAGCCGAAAGCCCATGCACCGAGCCCTCGCCATTTCCATTTTCCGAGGATGCTTCGATCTCCTCAACATGATCAAGGAGGACCACGCAAAGGAGGTTCGTGCTTTTGCAGACAGACTTTTGCAAGAGTGGAACCCTTTCTTCATCAACGTTCTCAAGAGCCGTCTCCCCGAGGCCGACCTGAGCAGCGGTGCTCAGCCCGACTCCTGGAGTAACATCATTGCACTTAAGCTGCAGGTCGTCAAGACGCTTCTCAGGATCCGGCGCGTTTTCCCCAACCTCCTTCTCCCTCAAAGCACCACGTTCTTCAGTGCCGTTTGGGAGGAGCTTACCCTACTGCAAGGACCCCATGAAGAGCTTTATATCAACCAGGATGCCCAGGGACGGCTAGAGGACTTGGATAATCTCCCATACACCCTTGATTTCCTCATTTTGGAAGAGCTGGACTTCCTAAACCAGTGCTTTAGAGCCCCACCCGTTCAGGCCGAGCTTGACGGCCAGCTCAAGGCTCATGCTTCTGCCCAAGATGTTCCGTGGATGATGGAAATTATGAAGATGCTCGTCGGCTACTCACGCGTTATTCGAGAAGAGGAGGAGCTGTGGGATATCGACTGCTCACTGTATCTTGCCGAGGAGACCTCTGTGACTGCCAACTATACCGCTCGTACCGCCGCCGGCGACCTGTTAATTAAGATGGGCGAATGGTTTGACCAGAAGACGATTGATGGCTTATTTGGCTACACAAAGACTCTATTTATTGGCGAAGGTTCGTCCTGGCGCACCCAAGAGGCGGCCCTCTATCTCTTTGTCATGCTGGTTAGTGATTTCCAGGACATGTCTAAGCCTATTCCCGACGCTGTCGCCCATGCCTATCTGGAGCTGGTGAACTACGCTATCAACCGACCTGAAGAGCCTCTTCTCCGTGCCAGAGGATACCTTGTGGCTGGTGTTCTTTGCCGCTCCTCTGAGACCCCTGTTGAACTTCTGGATCGTATCATCACATCCATCACTCGTGAGGAGTCTGAGGTGGTTCAGGTCGCCTGTATTAAGGCCGTCGAAGGTTTGATCAATGCGGGCCGTGTATCACACGAAAGACAGGTCCCTATTATCAACTCCATTCAGACATATATGAACGGAAAGGATCCTAGTGATATGGAAGACGCAGATGAGCTTCTTGTTACGCTCGCTGAAGCTCTCCGCGCTGCCATTACACTGGACACGCGCATTGCTCTCTCCAACGATGTGCAATCCGTTGACTTGCTCTTCATGCTGGCAAAGCTGGGTGCCAGCAACTTCCAAGTCACTATGATGGTTTCCGAAGCCTTTGAGGAAATCGTTGGTGCTCTATCCGACCCTGAGTCTTACACTGCTCTCTGCGCAAAGATTCTGCCTACACTTACTGGCGCCTTTGACGTCGCTAATCTCACGGAGGACAACCCTCTGGTTACGGTATGTTACTTGGAAAAACTAACACTTAGCTGGACTAACAATTGTTAGGTTGCCACCGAGCTCCTGGCTGTCCTGGCCGAGAACGGATCCGAGCCCTTGCCTCCAGGCTTCGTAGCAGCTACTTTACCCAAGTTGAACCGCCTTCTCATGGAGTCTACTGAGGGCGAGGTTCTGCGACCTGGATCTGAAGTCGTCAAGTGGATGCTTCAGCACGATCATCAACAGGTCCTTGCTTGGCAAGATGCCAACGGCCTATCAGGCCTGGAAGTTTGTCTGCACATCATCGATAGACTTCTGGGTCCCTCCATTGAGGACAACTCAGCCTCCGAAGTTGGCGGCCTGGCAGCTGAGCTGGTTGAGAAGGCTGGCCAGGAACGTCTTGGACCTTTCCTGCCTCAGCTCCTCCAAGCTGTCGCTAACCGACTTGCTACAGCTCAAGCTGCTGCTTTCATCCAGTCTCTGATTCTCGTCTTTGCTCGTCTAACTCTTTCCGGTGCTCACGATGTTGTTGAGTTCCTGAGCCAGATCCAGATCAATGGCGAAAGTGGTTTGCAGGTTGTCCTCGCCAAATGGCTGGAGAACTCTGTCAACTTTGCCGGATACGATGAGATTCGACAGAAGTATGTTACACGAAACCAGACCCTCGAAATTTGCTAACGAGTTTAGCGTGATTGCTCTGTCCAAGATCTACTCCCTGAACGATCCACGCCTGGCACAGACAAACGTTAAGGGCGACTTGATCGTGAACAACAACGACGACGGCCGCATCAAGACGCGCTCCCGTGCGAAGCAAAGTATGTATCCAGCAGTTCGCGACTTTTCAACCACTGCCTCCACCCTAGACACGCTATACATCCAATACGTTGAAGCCCAAGACGCTAATCAGCCCACATTGCCATCAGACCCCGACCAATATACTATCATTCCTGCTTCGCTCAAGATTATCAAGGTGCTCATTGAGGAGCTCCTATCTGCATCCGGCCAGCGTGCTGCTGCAAACGCCGCTGCGGCTGCGGTGGCATCTGCTAGCTTCGATGACGACGAGAACGACGAGGAGGGCTGGGAGGATGAGGACGATACTCTTGATTTGAGCCTGGGCACCACCAAGTCTGACCTCATGTCATTTATGGAAGGCGGCCAGCGACAGCGAGACGACGAGACACAGGCTTACCTAACCGACTTCTTCATCCGCTGTGGCCGGGAGAACATTGCCAATTTCCAGGAGTGGTACAACATGCTCACAGAAGAGGAGAAGGCGAAGCTCAACGAGGTTGCCAGCTCAGCAGGACAATAGAAAGAAACTGCTCGTGCAAGGGCCGTTTACTCGGAACCTGGATCGACTCGACGAAGATCGCTGCAGAAGCAGCACTATTGATGCGAATATTATTGGGACGGATGCCTAGGAAATAGGTAAAAAAAGTAAAAGAATGAGAGAGAACAAAGTCTAAATATGCCCCCGTGTAGATGGCGGAGCATATAGGCAGACTTGAGTAGGCCAAACCTGATATACTGGATGTCAGAAAAGCCTGCTTTTTATGACTGAACATGAAATGTAGATAGATTTAGAAGAACATGTGGGAGCCTGCTCAACCAGATATGACGTTCTGTTAGCGTATTATTGAGAGATAACGTTGACTTTGTCCCATTGCGTGTATTTATTCAAGCCAAGTAGTGATTGTCATTATGAAGAACTAAAGCTGTATAAAGTCGTAAGAATCTGAACCTCTGTCTGAGGCCTATAGGAACATGTTAGGCAAGTAACAAAAGCGACGAAAGTCACCACATAATGAATGTATATATGAAATTGATCATCATTATTCTGTTGTTCATGATTGCGTGGACACACTATTGGTGCATAATTTACAGCTATCCCCATTGTCAATCGTGATGTTTCGTAAAAGCGCCTGCCAAATTGTCCTACAGAATTCTTCTTTGTCTCTGCCATAACCAGACTTTTTAGCTTGCCACCAGAACAACGAGGTTCCATTGCACTCAGATTATATCTCCACCAAATCCTCCCCCGAACCCTCCGCCAAATGGATTGTTCCCCCTTCCGCTACCAGGACCAGGGAATCTTGGGTTGCCTCCAGGGCCAGTGGGATCCCATCTTGCTCCAGGTGGTGCCTGAGGGTCAAAGCCGGAATATCCATCGCCCCCTTGGCCACCAAACAATGGGTCATCGAAAGTAGGATGCATACCCGAGCCGCCGCCAGGTCGAGGCAAACCCCCTCCAGTAAAAGAACCACGAAGAGGGTCATGGGGGCCCAGGCCAGGCGGATTTAGGTCGTCATGGCCGATATTGTAAGGAGACCTACCGGGCATATGGAGGCCGCCTCGCGGAGGCCGGTTCATCTCATACTCGTCTTCAAAGCCCGGAGGGGGAAAGTCGCCAACGGGGTGGGGCCGAGGCCGAGCCATCTCGGGGAGCGGATTTGCCGGAGGCGGAGGCATATTGGGATTCGGCACGGGATCACCGCGGAATGGACGGTGGTGGTTCTGTGCTTCTTGTCCGCGGCGCTCTGAGCGTGCGTTGGCTTCTGCTTCGGCAGTCTCGACATAGCCTTCGCTCTGAAGCTTGGGGATCAGTTTTTGGACGATGTTGACTTTGAGGTCATGAAGAATATCTGTAATTCTTGATTAGTACAAGATTCTCAAGTACACTAAGGGGAAACTTACCAGCTATAGCTTGCTCAGAGGTAAATACACCTCGGAGCTTGTCGGAAAGATCACTCCGATCCTCTTTATTATCCTTTATGGTGATGCGCACGGGAAGTCCACTTGATTGCACGACATCACGAACTGATCGCTCAAAGCGATAGATGTTGTCGTCTCCGACGGCTAGCCCTCGGATCTCAACCTTGTTGCCCATGCGATCAACGCGAATGACAAAGCTCATTGACGATTGCTTGTGAGTGTAGACAAAGCTTAGAGAGCCAAATCCTGAGTTCCATTGCGGTGGTAGGCGAGGGGCAAGGGACTCGCATTCCGCTGTTTCTTTGGTGTGAGTGAGGTCATGAACGAGATGTTCCTGGAGCTTACCTAGTTTCTTTTCTTCGTCAAAGCCTTGAAGCTTGAAGCCAAGAGCAGCTAGATAGGAATGAATAAGGAGAGAAATAACTTCATAAGAGGATGCGAGATCAGAGGAGTCGTCGTTGGGCGAGTGCGTGGGGAGGGCCTCTGCCATGCCACCGAGGATGGAGGCGACGCTGAGAGGTTCAGACATTGCAGTTGTGATTGTGATTGTAGATGTATCGATAAGTATCGTGCTAGGTCGTTGATTGTGAGTGGGACTTTGATAGTGGAGCCGCTGGATATTCCAGATGTTGATGTTGGAGCTTGTAGGAGAGGGGAGCTTGGAGGTTTGGGAGCTGCGTCATGAAGTAGTTGCCTCAGCCCTATATGTGGATCCTTTAGGCATCGCGGGGCATTGATCAGAGGCTACCTACCTATGCCGAGGTGGATTTGGATGCCTGGATTAGGCATTAAATAGCAAGACTTGAGTAGCATAAGCTGATGCCTGATGAAAATAGGTGGCTTCTGTGTAAGTCAATAGACTCAATGGTTGGTTGAGCCGGAACTGGAAAAGAGATTGGCCAGATACAATGTGGTCTTCACATCAGCAGATCTAATAAATGGCATACGCTCATCTTAATCAATTCAGTTTAATTCCGGGTTAATAAACCGTTTTGCGAGGCAGCGGGTACCTTGACGCATTAAGCTATTTCTTCGAGGTGCACAATGTCCGGCGCATTCTCATGACATCACGCTCACGTGAAACCGCGTTCCACTCAACGCGTGCCACCACGTCTCCCAAACCACCAATCTTTTCCCATCACAACTCATCTCCGAGCCTCACCTCACCACCATGGAAACAATCAATCCAGGACCCTCAATCCCCGCCTCACAAGCATCCCTCCTCCTCTCCTCCTTCACCACTTTCTTCACCCTCACCCTCCACACCCTCCTCTACCACCGCGCCCTCTACCCGCAAACAACCTTTCTCACAGCCCGCGCCCTCAACCTCCCCGTCCATCAATCCCGCCACCCAGGTCTCTGCGCTTGGATAAACGACGCCGTTTCAGCAGTGGCAGCGCAACTACGCAAGGGCGCTGTTCGCCGTATTGCTGTTGTTATGCACGCCCCAAAGTCGCTTGACGTCCTCGAGCGCTGGGTCTTTGACGTCGAGACGTTCCCCGCCGGATGGGGTGATAGGGAAGAGGCTACGTATAACCCTGCAGCGGTGGAGGCCACTGAAGACGAGGATGGTGTCAATTGGACCGATGTCAATCAGGCCCTCAGGGGTGCGCTTAGTCGTCTTTCGCATGCGGCTGAGATGATGCCTGCTTTGCCTGAGGGGAGCACTTTTACGCTTGCCGTTGAGCTACGCGACGAAGCGTCTGCGCCCATAGGCGTAAGTATATGAAATATGCATATCTTTCTTTTGAGCCGTGACTGACTAGTCACAGCATCCGCAGCATTGGATCCCTTCTCAGCCCAACCTTCAGCCACCGACCGAGACATCCTTAAATCAAGGTTCTTCCCTTGGCGGCCAAAATACAACACCAATTCGCTCTGTTCAAGCTGGTCCTCTATTCTTCGAATGTTGGATCGAGCAAAGCGACTCTTCTCAATAACCTCTTGTTCACAACACCAAACATTCACACGTGATACCCAACCAAAACAGATAGATGATCGTCATCATGACACTTCATAGCCTCTAATTCGTCTTGCATAACATGACATCAATCCATTGCCTTGGACCCAGTTCCCAAACCCGGACCAGTCCGTGCCATACGACCCTGCTCCCTACTCCGACAAAGCCTAGAGTCCGCCGCGTAATGTACAACCCGGCCGCAAAGACATGACAAATTCCTTGACTCGCTACCATCAAAATCCTTTTCAAACGCCCAAACAGCCCTTCGGCCAGCCTCACAGAGGACAGCAGCGCCTACTCCGTCGTCCCCTTCAACGCTGCGCGCAGACTCACCATTTCGCGCTTGAGTCGCGCATTCTCCTTCTTCATCCGCGCAGTCTCGTCGCTTTGGTCTCGCAGTCGTGCCATCAGATCTTCCTTTTCATCCTTGCCCTTGCCCTTGAGGGCTTTGACGATCTTGCCAAGTTCCCCGTTAAACTTCTCGTATAGTAACTCGTTCTCCGCTACCGCCTCCTTGTATAATTGATCGATTGCCCGCACCTTGGCCTCGGCTGCCTTGACCGTGGTTTCCATGTCGTGCTGGATCGCATCGTGCTTCTCCTGCAATTCCTGGATGGCGGCAGGAATGCGGTCTTCTAATTGTCTAACAGCAGCGCTCACTCTCCGCATATCAACAGGTTGTGTGCCAGGCGGTCGTGTATTGTTGAGGCGTGCCATTTCTTCGCCAATTTTGGATAGCTCGGATTTGAGAGAAGCATCCACGTCATCGACAGCTTGCTTCTCTGTGTTGAGTCGTTCTCGAAGCTTTTGTGGCGATTGTAGGCGTAGCCTCTGTGTTGCACGCCTCGCTGGGCTTGAGTTTGGGCGCGGAGGAGATTCGGCACCTGCAGGCATAGAGCGATATGGGCGCAATGTTGGAATGTTGGTTGATGACAACGTCTTGGCATGTCTGCGACCTTTAATCGGCGTTGGGGCCCTGGTTAGCTCTTCATGGTGGCTCTCGGATCGCTCCAGGGCACTTGGCTGAAGGGGAAATCCATAGTTTTCCTTCTGTTTTGATCCTCGTATTGTCATGGCTACACCAGGGCTGACCGGTATTCTAGACGGAGTCGCTGCTGTGGGGTCCCCGTTAACCTTCTCTGATGTTTGCTTTGCGTCTTGGAGCGGCTGTGGCGATTCTTCGTCATCGAGTGTAGTCGCTGCCATGAGAGTTCCGAGGTCTGAGAGAGAACTGCGACGTTTCCTCCTGGGCGCCTGTGTCGGTTGCCGTTCCGTCTCTGGCTCTCCAATTGTCTCCAATAACCGATGGGAGCTGCCGGGTCTCTGTATTTCATCAAACGCCCCTGCTATGGGCGGACGATCCCTAGAACCTGGCCGCCGCGATAACTTCTTGGGCAGTGTGCCATCATCAATGGACCTCGAACGACCCATTGATGCTTTGGATAAGCTATAAGACTCGCCTGGAGCGAGGTTCTGCTTTCTGAGCTGTCGCCATACAGATGACCGATCATCCTTGCTGTTCTGCCGCAATAGATTTTCGATTCCAAACTTGCGGCGCAACGACGAAGTATTGGAGTTTATTGAAGGGGTATAAGTCTTGCCACGGATCGCCGAGTTGATCGACTCATATGTCGAGTTATCAAGATTGAAGGTGTGGTTCAAGCCAGGCTCTTCGAAAATTCGGTCCGAGTCTTCTACAAGGCGATCAAGCAAGTTAATGTAATTCGGAGCTGTCCCATCGAATACCAGCATTTCTGCAAAAGCAAGGGTCAGTGCTCCCCTATCGCCGTCGTTGCCGCACCCGTCCAGCAGATTGGCCAAAAGTTTGATGAGGGCAGTGAAAGCGCGGCGATTTTGCGGTGCCATGTCTCCAAACAAAAAGTTGACGAAATCTGCAAAGTCTCCTGGCACTCTCTTGTTGACGCGCGCTTGTAGGGTATCAAGAGACCGCATTGACATGACTGGGCCTATTTGGTCTGCCCAAGCAATGCGTAGAAACTTTTCAAAAGCCACAAATATGACCTCCGTGCCTAGATCTGCAGTTGCTTCAGTGTCAAAAGGGTTCTCGATGAGTCTATTGTAAAGTTCGTTCACCGATAGTTCGTCGACTACGGAGCGGTTAAGTAATGTGCGGCCAATGATGAGACCCTTCCGAGACTGTAACGCAGCGACATAGCTTGTAAATGTTTGCTCCAAGCGCACCAAGGGGTTTTCGGGACGAATTTCTTCTTGAGACATATTGTCCTTGCCCCCCTTTATAGAACTAACGACGGACGCCTGGCTGTTATTGCGGTGGATCGAGGGCACCTGTTTATGTTTCGAGCCCACGCTCGCTGTGTCCGAAACATGAACGGAGCTACCGCCCCAGAAGCTTGATAGAAGCTTCACAGGAGATGAAGCTAGGAATGACTTGGTCTTCTCCGCTCGGGTCGTGAGTAGAAGAGCATGTAGCGTCTTGGAGTAATATGACACGAGAGGCGCTGTTAGTTGCATATTGGAAACGCTGTGCTGTGTGCTCAATAGTTGAATTACTGTGTCCGATTAGCTTCAGTGTTGGTGAACTTCAGACTAGCAATACTCACCTCGTCGTGACATTGTCGGGAGGAAGTCCTCAATGGCAACATCGTCTTGGAACTGCCTCCCATTCAAACCAACTGTAAGCATCGATACCCGGTTCTGGTCACTGGTTGTCACGTTCACAACAATCTCAACTCCGTAGTGGCCCACGGGTGCTCCTTTAGTGCCCTTTTCGTGATCCACGACCACTCGGATCGGAGCAGGCTCCCTGCGGCCCTCGATCAGTTGGTCAGCGCCCTCCTGGAAGATGGCCGCGTGCAGTCCCAGATTGCTATCTGGCATGCGCGCTGACCGCAGTGTCCAAGTAGGATCTTCTCGCTCCTTTTCAGAAAATCGAGCCTCAACTTTAGCCTTGACGACGTCTTCTCCCCATTTGGCGGCCCTGGCTTCGTAAATCTCTTGCAGGAGAAAACATCGTGAGGTAGCTGATTTGCTGATCCTGTGCTCGCCTGGGTGAGCCCCTCTCATCTCTGCTGTCGAGGTCATCCAAAAGAGCATGCCATCTGCTGATTCGGTAAATCGTATATCGGCCATATCGTGCCACCCCGTAAACACAAATTCGTAGGCCGCTGGACCACCCGCTGCGTTGGTCATGGAAATGAGCAAACCAGCCGCTGAAGGTTTCTCGATCTCGCGTAAAAGGTCCCTTCCTGTCGTGTTTCCACTCATCTTCTTGAGAATAACAACGCAGTCTGAAAAGAGAAGAAATATGCCGGATTTATCTGACTGGTTCAGTAAAGCTTGAAAGGGAGGCGCCAGTTCAGTAAAGTCCGCCGCCGCAATCAGACGTCCTTGCGGTTCCAGATTCAGAGGCCAAGCTTCAACCATATTTCGAAGTCGATTGGCGACATGAGGTTTATCGGGTAGGGGATCGTCCATTGAGCAAATATTCGTAATGATGTCTCGTGCCTTCAGCATAGGTTGTAAAGCAGGATGTGTCATGGGAATACATCCAACAATCTGGTCAATGAGCAAGCTGTAGCGAGGAAGTCTTTGAACGGGTTCAATGAGAATGGATCGAATGGTCTGCTCTCCAGTTTGAGCAACTCTTTGCTTGAAACTTGACTGCTGATCAAGGAAAGAATTGAGTAATGCTGGAAAGTGCTGGCTGGCCTTGATGTAGTCCTGATAGCACTCTGTGAATTTGGGAAACCACTCAAGAAATAACCGGGCTATGAGCAAGGCACCACTGGGGTCCTTTGTCCGGCCAATCTTGGAGCCAACGAAGTTCATTGTAGGTATCTCCATATCGCGCAAAGCCTCTTCTTCAGTCTCGTCGAGAATCCTCCGCATCTCGTCCATAAAAGCCGAGTTGACCTGCAAGATGCCGTCTGCGGAGCTGGGGAAGAGCTTTTCCAACTCTTCCTCAGACGGACTCAGACTGCCGGGAGGCCGCGATTGAGCACTATCGCGGAAGTCAGCTGCAATATGCTTGACCAACTCTCTCACCTTGCCCACATATCGCTCCTCGGTCTCCACCAGCTCGGTCAACTTCATGCGCAACTCCATCTTCTGATCCTTCATGAAAGACTTGCTCCGATTCAAGGCTGCTGGCTTCGAGGGCGCTCTTCGTAAACGACTAGTCGGCAAAAAGACTGGCTCTCCGAATAGTTTCACCAGAGGGGTGTATCCTCCATACTGTCGCAAAGTGGGGTCAAGGATATCATCCTCGTCGTCGGGCACGTCTTCGAGGTCGTCGGGTTGGAGGGGTACAATCGCGCCCGGTGGAAGGACGAGGTCGAGATCAACATTGCTGATGTGCTGGGTCTGCAGAGCATCTTGTAATGTTTCGATGATATCGGCTGTGTGGTCGCTCTGGACCATGTCCTTGACAATATCGGCAGCATGTTGCTCGCTGAACAGGGTAGGACCACTGCCAGGACGTCGGCCACGTGTAGGATAGAGGTTCTTTAGGTAGGACTTGACACAATCGGGCAGTTCTGTGAAGTACTTGAAGAGACCGAAGGCGAGGGCGCGGTAGACCTCATCTCCCTGAAATTCGCGGGGTAGAAAGTGGACGACGCTGTAGAACGGCGAATTGGGAGATATGGTAATGCGAGGGAAGCTCTGGAAGCCGGCGGGAGTAAAGATGTGTACTTGGACTCGGGAGCTGTTGTGGGTGTAGTTTGCGGTGGTTGAGGGGCCGTGGAAGAGCAGGACGGGGAGATGGCCTAGCAACGGATCGGCGGCGTGATAGAGAGTGACATTATCGGACGACAACGCCAACTCTTCGGTGACGCGTACCATGGCGCTTCGAGGAGAGGAGAGGAGAGGAGAGGAGAGGAGAGGAGAAGAGAGAAGAGGACGTGAGGGGAGGTGTGTTGAGAGCGGGCGGTCTCCAAGTTGGGCCGCAGAAGTCGAGCGATTCGATGTTATGCGAGCTTAGCTCTAACGTAGGTGCTGTAGCGGTAGCGGTAGCTTAGAGCGGTGGCCGCCCAAGGGAGAGACTTGATGAGTAACGAGTCGCCTCCTCCCTCGTCACGGACACGCAGATTCGGGCATGCGGGCGGGCAATCGAATGGGAGACGATGTTTTGTTTTGTTTGGCGGGGGGTGACGTTGGGGCTTGAGACGAGGCGTATGTACTGTACTGTAGGTTGTGATGCGAGGGCTGGGATTAGGATTAGGATATGAAAGTTAGGTGGTGAGCCTGAACCTGAGCCTGAGTCAACAAGAGGCGGGAAGCGAAGCGAAGCGAAAGCGGGAAGCCAACCAAGCGAGGGAAGTGGGTGGGGTGGGCCAAAGTAAACAGACGGGACCCCCAAAACCGAACTGGACTGGCGTCGATCGTGCGTCACAAAGATTGACGTTGCATCAGTCGATCAACAACAAACCACTATTATAAACATGATTCTGATGCTTTATATGTAAAACAAACACAGTGATTAACAACTACGGCCGCAACCGAGACACCTGATATCTTCTGACTCACATTCCTCTCCCAGACAGTCCATCATCACTCACACATCACACGCCTGTCCCGAGGTGGTAGTTAAATTAAAGAGGCATAAAAAAAAATAAAAAAAAAAGCTTGGTTGGCCCAGACGACGGGCTGCCATTTCAAGCTTAACTCACTAACAACAGCGGTCAAAGTCAAAACCTCACTGCACTCCCAATATGGATGCCCAGGCGGGGGGACGGGGACTAGCGGGAGCTCCCTTCCAAGGCATCCCATTGACCGCTATAAACCCCTCTATCTGTCGGGTCGTAATCTAATTACAGTTAGGTGGTCGACGCGCTTGACGCGTGCCACTCTCCACCAAAAAAAGCCCGAATAACCTCATCAGCTCCCCGTCTCCCAGACCTCACCGCACCCTCCATATAACCCTTCCACTCCAGAGACGTCTCTGAGCCCACAAAGTGCACTCTTCCAAATGCCTCTCGCAGCGATTTCCCACTATCGCTTGTCATTATCCCCGGCATCATTACGGGTGATGGTGCACCCCAGAACCACGGCTGCTTGGTCCATTCCTGGGTGATGATATTAACAGGCTCTGGGACCGTAACGCCCGCTTCCCCAAATACAGCGTTGAACTGCACTGAAACAATCCTGATGCGCTCTGCCAGTGACCACTTGGACCACTCTCTACCTCTGTCGCTGACGACGAAGCATGTGATGCTGTACTGACCATCTTCTTCGGAGCACGTATCTCTCGAGAACTGGATGGGCCCCGTCTCGCACTCGATAATGCCACTGAGCCCAGCCTCGCGCCACCAAGGTTTCTCAAAAACAAAGATGGCCTTGGAATAGTAGCCCAGCGCAATGCTATCACCCAGCGTCTTCTTGCTCGGCGGCAGAGGGGGTTCGAACGTGATGGAAGGGTAGAGACAAGTTGGCACCGAGACGATGACTCTCTTTGCCCGGAAGCTTTGCCCAGGATTGTTCGTTTCAACGAGGATGCCGTCCGGGCCTTGCGTGATTGTCTTGACAGGACTGCGAAGTCTCACAGCTGCCGTTGGGAGCTTGGCTGCCAGACGGATGGAAAAGGTTTGGTTACCTGTTATAGTGTTAGCCAACTATTCGATCAAAGGTAGGATTATAATGACTCTAACCCTGTCTGTTTCGCAGATACTGCCCGCCATCTTTCTTGTCCGATCTAATATTCTCTAAACCCGTGCCACTACGAAAATAGTCGACCATGTACAAGCCGCTGACCTCGTCCGATCCCACGCCCAAGAGACCTCCGGTAGCCAGGTCGGCGACTGTAGGACCAAATTCAGGTCCCAGATATGTGACAGCTAACTGTCCGAATGTGGAAGAGTCCAACATCTCAGCCTCAGGGTGGTTAGAAGGGTTCTCTGGGTCTATATCTTCAACCCACTTGTTCAACTTTTGGAGAAGCTCGTTGAACAATTCCTCTGCGTCTGGTGGTAAGGGTATCTCAGACCCGTGAGGTATCTGAAGCACATTTCCGTCTGCTTTTTGATGCAGGTTGAGTCCTGTGGCTCTCTGCTTGATTAGGTCGAAGCCAAACTCTTGTGCAAGCTTGTACATCTCGCTCTGGCTGGTGTCGTTGATCCAAGCAGCGCCCAGGTCAACCTTGCCTCCTAAAGATGACGCATCGACGCTCAGAGTCTTACCGCCGACTCTATCACCAGCCTCGACGACTACAACAGAGTGGCCAGCTTCGTATATGTCGACTGCTGCGCGAAGCCCAGAGAGGCCTGCGCCGACGACCACAACGTCGACAGACTCGGGTTTGTATGAAGGAGTAAGCACCATTTTGGAACAGATATAAGGATGGTTACGGAGCAAGAGTAAGACAGCAGCACATCCGCATTATTATAGTAATAGATAGGCATGGGATGTATATGATTGCTGCAGCTATAATCTGACGTGGTGCGACTCAGGGTCTATGCTGCAAACTGCTTACAACAGCTGTTCACTGAATATCAGATGCATGTTCAGGTCAGCATACGCTGTAGTGGCACCCTCAGCTTGTGACTACAGATTTATACATCATCTTAATCATAAAAAGGTCTTCTCCATCCCAAAGACGTGGATATCCTTGTTCAGAATCATCCATGGGTTGCTTATCAAGGTCCGTGTCTCGGTAGCCCGGGAGATCTTCACGTGGACCCCACGTTTCGCGTAAAGAGACGCCGATAGACGACTTTTACGCGCCCGTGCCAACTCAAACGAAACATCATTGCTAAACTCGGCAATAAAATAAAAAGCAATCAATTCAATATCAAACACACACCCTTGGAATTATTCACATCCACTATGAGTCAGGCGCGCGGCATACCCGTTCAACATAATCCATCCTCCTCCAATTATCGCCTCATCGAGCTCCCTCCAGATCTACAATCCCTCCTCGAGGCAGACGACGCCCCCGTGTAAGTTATCCAAGCCAAGTCGCCTTTCTACATTCGGTGGTGACATGACTGGTTTAGGATGTCTTGTCTTACTAATCTTACTCAGTCTTACTCTTGAATCCTCTGAATCCTCCGCCATTCTCAAAACGCCCACCAAGTCATATGCACTCCGCCAAAAGAATACTTCAAATGCCATGATGCTTCTCTCACCCTCGCAGTCAAGTGACACTGCTGAGCAGGGCATTTCGATCATCTCCACTATCAGAGAGACCGTGGAGCTAGATACTGTCCCTGACAAAGCTGCTGGTGCCTCTGGCGGCGCTCCAAAAAGCGTCGGAGGGCCCAAAGGGAAGTGGCACGAACGGTTTGGGAGGAACAGGTAATTAAGGGCGTAACGGTTGGAGATATACACCACATGCTTTTATCACTCAGGAACCTATAGAGAGTTTGGTGTTGGGGCTTTGTCATCAATTATTTGGTGCTGGAATATGTAAATACACTTCATTGTTCAACCTCATCCTTCTCCCATACAAAAATCGTGATCTGAATCTTAGGATAACAAAAGTTAATCCGCAAGTCAGCAGGAAATCAAGTCATCATAAACCTATACGCCGATGCTTCCTGGCAGAAAGCCTCTCACGGCTGGAAATAAACGCCGCCTGAAGTCCCAATAAAATGCTCTAATAGACCCTAATCCCCATAGCTGCCCCTGAGCGCAATGGATTCACCTTGTCCACACAACCAAGAAAGAGATGCAGAGCAGCTGATCTCATCTTGAGGAATTAGAGTTGCCTGAAGAGCTGGTGGGGGAGGACTGAGGGTTCTTAACTTGTCCGTGTGAACCTTGTTGCTGCATTTGGGGCTGGGCATTCATGGGTGCAAAGAATTGATAGTGACGTTGATACAAGGGCAGCATGGCAGGATGATGATGGACCGCCACTTGTGGAACCATCAACGCAAGGTTATTCATGACATGATGACCAAAAAGCAGAGGTCCTTGAGGTTGTTCTGCCTGGTTCTGAACTATGGGACCCCGGCCGACTGGGAAACGCGCAGCTGCATTCTTGATGAAAGACCGGAGTCCACGATGTGGCCGGGGCAGGTTCTGAATCTGGATCTGATTCACAACTTGGGCTTGTTGTGCTTGAGCTTGAGCTTGTGCTTGTTGTACCTGGGCTTGTTGCTCATGTCTTCGCTGGAGAGCATCAACTCTTGCCTTTGCCCTTCCCACCACCGCCCTTCCGTCTATTCGCCGCTGCTCTTGGTTATTAGCAACGGGGTGCGGATTGGCTCTGCGAAGAGGCCCTCGCTGGTCTTCTCCCCTAGGGACCTCACCCCGGGTTAAAGGCCTATTACCTGGAGGGACTTGGACTGGTGCATTTTGCTGCTGTCCCTGCTGCTGCTGCTGCTGCTGCTGTTGTTGTTGTTGTTGTTGTTGCCGTATCTGTTGCATATGTTGCTGCTGCTGAAGTTGTTGCTGTTGTTGTACTTCCTGTGGCTGCAGCTGCACGTCTTGCACAGCAAAATTGGGCCAGTTCAGGCCAAATGGGAGGGCAGCGTGTCGGCGCCTCCTATTCTGCCCCACGCGCTCGTTTGGCGGCTCTGGTGCATTAGCCATCTCAATATCCCGAGGCATGTAAGGATCTCTCGCCTTCCGGCGGTCCTCATCCTTCTTAACATTATCCGATACGTTAAAATCCAAAAGTTCAGGTGCCAGGTCTGGATTCTCCTCCAGTACCTTCTTCTTGGCCGCAGTTTCAGCCGCCTTGACCTCGTCTTCGTGTCTCTTTTCGACACTGTCAAATAAGGGGCAATTGCCTTGCTTCCCACCTCGGCTCACATCATTGAAGTGATCGTAGTTGCAGGATTTGGAACAGACGTAGCACTGAACGTTCTTACAGCCATGGCGTGTGCAAGTCATCTTGTTACATCCGTTCTCCTTGATGAAAGGGGTTTTGCCTGAAAGAGTTAGCAATCATGGTTAAGACCAGGTGGTTCGGTAACGAGAACATACACTTGTTGCACGTGCGAATCATTGCTGTCGACATGGCCTCTTCCACCACTCGTCTCTGACTGATACCCCTTTCACGCGCCGCCTCCTCGCAAGTCTTTGGAATGTGAGTTTCTACATTGCAGAGGCGGCAGCTTGTAATTTCGCAGTCGGGGTTTTGACATCGGAACTCTCTATTCACTTCAATTGGCGGGTACTCTTCCGCATATGGGCAAAAGGGGCATTTGGCCAAGTCCTCGAGTTGAGCCAGACGAAGATTCGTTTCCTGTTCGATTTGATCGAGCGCCAAAGCCAGCTTCTTATCCAAGAACTTCTGTCGCTCGCTATGGGAGAAGCCAGCTGTGCAGCCTTCTGTGGACATGCACTCGAGTTCATATTTGGAGAGACCGACTTGCGTCTCAGCGTTGCGACGAGCACAGTCCATGCAGAAAAGCTGAAAGACTTGTTAGCTGACAACAATTTGAACAATGAATGAAGACAGGCTTACGTGAACTTCTTCTCCGTTACAACAAACGAGTCGGTTCAAAGGAGCTTCGACAAAGCAGCACTGGCAATCAGCGACTTGGCCTTTCGCTTTGGCCATCTCGAGGTTGCGTATCTCAGCACTCTTGTTGGAGTTTTCCACCCGGGTCTTTTCCAGTCTGGCATGCTGACATGCTCTAGCCGCTCTGAGTTCTTTCATCAGCCCCTTCTCCGTGTTATCCTGGCATGTTTGAATCGAGGCGTCGATAGTCTCTGGTCTATATCGTTCTGGTAGAACTGAAGGTGTTTTCTTGTATATCCATGGCAACATACGATCGTCTTCGGTGCGGCTGATAAGGTCGTCTAGAGCAAGAAATGTTGGGAGGAGATGGTTGCCATGCTCTGAAAGAAGCTTGAGAATGGCTTTTACAGGTACATTTGGGAATTCGCCCGCAATCATGTTTTTTCTATGCCCAGGTTAACTTTGTGTTCCCCTCATTCAAAAACAAATTAAGCTTTTGTTTTGTTGACATGACCAACACAATCAAACCAATCGACGGGTAACTTACATGATATTTAGTTCTGGATCCTTCTTGGACAAAACTGGGCGATCAGAGTTGATGTATTTGCGTTTGGCCTGCAACACTTCATCCTCAAGTTCATCATCTTCTTGCTCGTCATCTTGACGCTTTCTCTTGCCTATGAGCTGCTTCGGTCGCTTGATATATGGCTGACCCGACTCTTGGAGGTCAACGATCTGGTTGATAATAGCCCCCGAAACGAACTGCAGTGGCCTGGCGATCGACTTGAGGTATTCGAGGCAAATTTCGGGGAAATACTCGGCGACTTCTTGAATACAAGCGTCTTGTAAGTACTGAGGGGTCTCATCGCTGTCCTGGTCGTGACTCTCCATGCTCGTGAACAGCAAACCTCTGCTCAGCCTGTGAGCGAGTCGCCGAACACTGCTGAAATGACGAAGTAAGCGACGGTTCCTGGCTGCTAATTTTTTACGATGTTTTCTGAGGTGTTGTTCCTTCTCGACAGTTGAGGCCTGGGATTGGGAGTTGTTAGAAGTAAGAACCAAGGATTCATTTGGTGTGCGAAAGAGTGATTTGATGCATTCCCTCATGATGTTGACGCTAGCCTTTGAATGATGCCGGGCAGGCACTGAGGAGTAGATATCTGGCACTGGCAGATATGGAGGACAAGTGAGTCGTGACAGTGAATGCTGTAGCCAATGACCAAGTCGTCGGTGCACTGTTGACGGCCTGCATCAACCCTTGACCCTCAAGAGCTCTATCAAGCAGCCTCGGTTGAAGAAGATTAAGAGAGACAATATCGGTCATGAAAGGTGAGCTTTGGTGAGAAGCGTGATCACGATGATAATGACGACGTGGCTAAATACGAGAGGTTTGGTGGAGGGTTTGTTGTCCTGCCAGGCCAAAGTTGAACAACGCATGTCTGGACGAAAATCATCCGCAGCTTTGCGGCATATTGTACCATATCATCAAGCTCGGTGATGCATACAGGACCAGTCCGAGAGGAGGCTCTCGCTGTAGAAAAGAAAACCTTGAGGCTCTTACCTGCAGAGGTGGGTTCAACAGTGGTATACTTTTCGGATGCAAAATCTGATATTGATTGCTCCAAAGTCAAATTGAATGGGAGCTACAAGCAGCTCAAGGTATGAGGGGATGATCGCGAAGTGTTGGTGATGAAGTCGGCTCGACAATGGTGTTTTAGTAGAGATGATTCCAACCAAGATAATTTCAATTATGGTATCGAGTTAGTTGCTTGCTTGCTCGCTCGCTCTCTAAGGCAGCACCTGGCTCCCTCTATCCCGTCTTCCTCAAAAGTCCATTAGATAATACCTAGGTAAGATATCGGATGAAAAGCGAGTGTTAGTAGATGAATTCGACGTCCCAGTCGGGGCTGCCTTGTTTCAAGTCCCCGCTTCGACAAGATCAATCGAGGGTCGCTTTTAAAGCTGACCTAACGACGATGAACGGTATTGTATTGGATAACAAATACTATGCAAAGATGAAATAATAGTGAAATTCAGAAAAATGTACATGAACTTGATAGTGCCGCTGTCTTGTCAGGTCGAGATTGAATAAATGTTGGAATAGCTTCGTCAAAGTGTACGGTACTGCACGGAATAGGTCGCCCAAAATCTCACGAGATGCGGAGTCGCGAGGCTGCGAATAGGAACATACCTTACCTACAGTACCAACTTACCTAACAAAGTCACGTTTGTCTCGGCCCAACTCATGTCAGTTAGGCAGGCAGGGCTGGCAGGACTGGCAGGCTACGGCTGTCTTCCATTGGTAACAATAAACGGAAGAAACCTTGGTCGTTTGCTCTAGGGCGTTTTTTGGGTTTCAGTCGCACGCGAATGTCGAGGGCAAAGACACACCAAATGATACGATGCGACATCCAATCTCCAAGAGATCAGCGTGGGTCAGGGAAGGCGTTTGTGGCTTATCTTGCCATGGACGGTATTCATGAAATGGGTGGGTGATGAGGGGCGTCGGTCAGGTCATTCCCATCACCAGTATGATACGAGAGAACCAACAAGATCTTTGCCTCTGGTTTACAGCTCTGGTTGGTCCAAATTTGCCTGCTGAGAGTAAATACATTGGATAGAATTAGCTGCTGGTTGAGTGAGTCTTAGCTTTGAAATCAAACAGTCAGTTTCCACGTTCCACAAGGCCTGCATCTTCTCAACTCCCACAACAAGCACTGCTTATCGACTCACTAACATCAGGTAGGTAGCCAAGCCAAGGCTAATAGTCTATTCAACAGCGCAAACAAATCCTTGCTCGCAAATTAATAACTGACAGATATCGTCATAATTCATCCCGTCACATTACTATCATACAATAACCAACCCATCCCTTCAACTCTGTCCAGAGGTTGGCCCTATTCATCAGACTCAGACTCAGCATGAGAGTCCCCTTTCTCGTCATCGACTTCATCCTCATCATATGAGATTACCTTTCGTCCACTGCGTGTTGACCGTCGAGTTGCACGCCCAGATGGAGGCTGCTCCTTTTTGCTTTGTTTCGCTGGAGCTCGCGCTGGGGCTCGTCTCCTCGACCTGGCGCTTGCTTGCGGTGGTTCAGACTCTGCTTCAGATTGCGTATCTGGCTCCAAGTCTACCTCTGGTGCTGGTTCTGCTTCAGTCTCCGGTTCATCCTCTGGTTCTTTCTCAACCCGAGTTCCAGAGACCGCTTCCGGTTCACTATCGACCCCCATAGCCGTAGCTACCTCACGCTGATGATCTCCTCCATCATGCTCCATAACCAATCCATCGTCTCCATCGTCATCTTCATCCACTGCAGGAAAGAAGCTCGAAGTATGATAAGCCGGCGCTTCAGCTTCGGCTTCCTCTTCCTCTTCGTAGCCGTCTGGAAGAAACCCACCAGCCATGTCTTCGTCCTGAATGTGTGGTTGCTTTTTGGCGTGGGCCATGTCTCTAGCATGTCCAAACACCGAAATTTGTTCATCGATTTCTCCGTACTCCTGTCGAATCCGTTCTGCAATGCGCATACCCATGAGGAAGCGGCGCCATTGTCCGAGTGCTTTCTTTCGCCGTTTCTCATCTTCCTTACGTGCACGTTCTGCTTCGTCCTTCTCAAGCTCTTCCATGACCATGTCATGGTTCTCCTGAGCAATCACCACACCCTGGATGACTGGGACCGCCATGCGGTGGCCGAACTCAAAGTCGACAACAGCTTCCGCATAGTCGATTCCGAGTTTCTTGCAAACGCGCATGGCTCCACGGAACGGTACGTGCACTGCACCCTTGGGACACATATGCTCAGCAAACAAGTCGATGTTCCTAGCACACAGTTAGCAAGCTCAAAAGAAAGTTCAGGACCGGTACCATACCCATATTCGTTCTTGGGAATAACCCCGTCCTTGATTGGTGGTGGAATGATCCAGTCTGTTTGCTCCCAGCTGTAGAGGCCTTGTAAGACCTTTTCTCCTGTGGCTGCTTCCGCTTCCATGATTTCCCGGCGACGGTTCAATGTGGCTGCGCGGTAGGGGACCCTCTTCAACGGCACTTCTCCAGATACTGGCGCCCGTCCTTGTTTGTGCCACGTCTCGGCACTCTTGACGTTCAAAACGTCGCTCCGTAGAAATACGTCCTCTTCCTCCACTTTGCCGCCCTTCCCTTTGCTCTTGAATATCTTGGCAGGCTTCGCACCAGGCTTAAGCGCCTCCTCGCGCTTGAGATGACGTTCGAGAACGAACTCTTTAGACTGCTTGTAGTACTGCAACGTCTCCTGGCCTTCTTTGACCTCTTTCCTTTCTGGCTTTGCAGGCTTCAGATCCATAGTCTCTTCCAATTCATCAATTTCGGTTACGGGGTGCTTCTTGGTGCCTCGTCGGTATCCGGATATCGCAGTTTTGAACCAGTCAAACTGATCGTACCGCTTCACTTTTCCATGGCGGTTGTAGACGGAAACCCTTTCTGACATCATTCTAACCCCCTTGGTGCGGCCAGGTAGCATATTGCGCTTTAGATACCTGACTGTAACGTCCTTGGCTGTCCCGTCTTGGGAGTATCCGATGATGTACGCCATGATCTGTCGTGCTTTGTCGGCCTTTGCTCCTCGAGGCTCCAAAGACTCGATAAGGTCTCGGTTCGTGCCAACCACATTTTTGACAATAGCATCAACTGGCAGATACTTGTTGGTTACCGGTGATAGAACCTCTGTCCAGTAATGTGGAAATTCCATATCGCTGTCGATTTTTTTAGTTGAGGTCTTCCTTGGTGTGACCTCCATCTCAACAACAGATTCATCATCAGTATCCTTGTATTCGAGTTCCAGCTCGTCTGAGTCGCTTGTAATTACAGCTTTTGACTTCGCCTTTCGTGTCGGATTCTTTGCCGTTTCTTTCGTCTTTTTAGGGGGGTTCTTCTTTGCTTTTGTTGAGCTTTTGGGGGTTGATTTCGACTTCTTGTCCGGCGTCGCATTTGCCCCTTCGCTTTTCTCTGGTTCTGCATCTTCGAGTTTATTCCATCCGAAGCCAAGGCAAGGTAGATTCGCAACCATTCGTGCTTCTAACCCTAAACCGCGAAGGAGAGCAGTAAATAGCTGAGCTCCTACATCTCGGCTTCCTTCACATACCCGGGCGCAATGCCGAAAATCCTCTAAGCTTGCAATTTTCTCGCCAAATTGCTCGGGGTCGTGAGGCTCTGCCTTTTGCGCTTTCGTAAGTCTGTCCAGCCGTTCGAGAGACATGTATCCCCATTTTCGTAGCCCAGGCGCTGTGACTCGGAATCTCTGCTTCCACCAAGCTGACAATGTCTGCATGAGTCGGAATAAAGGATCGCCATGGCTCATATCGACAGCCCCTTCCTCCAACCTCTCGGCTTCCGCGCCCCAATCTCGTGATCGTCTGTCTGGGACTTTTTTGCCTTTACCCTTCGACTTGACATTATCCTTTGCTGGTTTCTTGGGAGTCGGGTGTTTCTCTAAGCCGCTGTTACGCCTCCATCGATCCACCTCATCCCAAAGTCTAGGAGGAATATGGGAGATCATGGTCGCCTGGACTTCAGGATCGCAAAGCCAAGAATTCCGAGTTGCATTATGCCAAAGAAGCAGCATGACATGAACGCAATGTGTGGCATGGCGAACCTTTCTTTCGCGCTTTGAGGGCCCTTTCTTGTCGAAGGCGTTTGTGAGTGATATGCGGTTGTCTCTGGTGAGTGTCAACTCCAAATCTCCCGATGGCACCGGGGCGTCTGGCAAGGGCGCAACTGGTGCTTCAACATCCTCAAATTCGATGTCATCATCGTCTCCAGAATCTTCATCGTCTGCCGATCTCTTTGGTGGCACGACGTCCTCGAACTCTTCATCCGATAACGAAGTTAGGGAGCTTTCCTCATTGTCGTCCTCATCAAAACCGTGGAGAGCGGAATTCGAGTTAGGTGTCGCAGATGCATCTAGGTCGTCGTATAGGGTTGCCTTGCGCCGTGATGCTTCGGCCTTGTCTTTGGCTGCTTTCGACGCTCTGGCTTCCCCAGGTGGTGGCGACTCACGCAAACGCTTGCGCGGCACAAGAGGAGGCATCTTGATGGTAGAACTGAGATTGTCGCATTCTCAAAAGTTGAAAGGGTGATGGATTAACAAGGGTAGTGGGTACTTCGTCATAGGCAGGAAAGCAATACGCGTGAGCACGTGATTCAATTAACAGTGATCAGCCACAGTGCCTTACACCTAGGTACCTACCTATGTTTGTTTGCCTTTGCATTCATCACAATAACTGAGGATTGCTGTTGCTATCATATTAAGCTTAATCCATGTGTAATATAAATCAAATATCTAAAATCAACATTGTTTAAAAAACCTCAGGCCTAAACATGTCTTTTGGCTTATCAGAGGATTACATTTACCCTACGCTTCGGGACAACATACTTCCATTTTTAGTTTAGCTTACAATTTCGCGACAGTCGCTTTCCATCCCCAACATCAACTTAACGGACTTAACACATGAACATCTCTGTCTTTAATGTACGATTAGTTGTCCTCGAAGCTTTGTTCTCATCATTTATAATTATATCAAGGCCCGTAAGCTCACACAAATAACGAAAAGTCTCACATTAAATATCGACATTTCTCATCTCACGCCGCCAAAATGGCCGACTCTAAAGACAGCAAAGCCTACAAATACCGCCAGGAGATCAGCCAGATGATGTATGTTTCTGGCGAGACCGCGGAGCCACCAGTTGAAACCACAAGCATTATCGAGGATATTGTCCGACAGCAGGTGATTGAACTGGTATGTCGCATCCCGTATCTCGTCTCACCTCATCACTCACTCATCTAATCTCACCAGCTGCGAAACTGCACTGAGCTCGCCTCGCGCCGCGGCTCAAAGTCCATCAGCATCAACGACCTCATCTTCCAGATCCGCCACGACCAGGCAAAGGTCTCACGCCTGCGCACCTTTCTCTCATGGAAGGACGTGCGCAAGAACGTCAAGGACTCTGACGACAAGGGCGCCGACGCCGATATCGCAGCCGGTGACGACCCCGTAGCAGCTGGCGACAACACTACCGATGAGGCCGCAAAGAAGAACAAGAAGGCCAAGGTAGGCCTCCCCTGGGAGCCCTCGTCCTACTACAACGTCGAGGTACCTGAGCGCGAAGAGGAGGAAGACGAGGAGGAAGAGGAGATGAACTACATCACCCTACAGCGCCTGCGCAAGGCCGACGAGCGCACAAAAGCCATGACGAAGGAAGAGTACGTTACCTGGTCCGAGTATCGTCAAGCTTCCTTCACCTACCGCAAGGGCAAGCGTTTCCGCGAGTGGGCTGGTTTTGGCATTGTCACCGACAGCAAGCCCTCAGACGACATTGTTGATATCCTCGGCTTCCTCACTTTTGAGATGGTCCAGACCCTCACCGAGATGGCCCTCAAAGTCAAGGAGCAGGAGGATTTAGTGCGCGCCCAGAACGGCGGCGACAATGCCGGCAACACGAAGAAGCGCAAGCATGAGGGCGCCCTTTTTGACTTTCCCAGTGAGGGCAAGACGCCAATCGAGCCGCGTCACGTTCAGGAAGGGTCACGGAGGTTACAGCAGCGGCCAAAGAAATCGAGGGCCATGCTTAACGGCACCAGGATCGCACAACATACGCCACTCAATATCTTTTAATGACTTCTACGAACAACTCAAATACTTGCATCAAGATTGTACGACATGGCGTTGGAGTAAGGAATACCAACAGGCTTGCTGGGCTTAATTGGGTTGGAAAGGCGCTTGGAACGAGTTTTTGAATGTTTATTGTTTAGTGTTTTAATCTTGTCAACTATAGACCCCAGTCGACTTCAGAATAGACTGTATTGTGACCATTCAGCCTCGTTACGTGTTGTCGTGATTGCGAGTAAACGTTCGTCGCCGAGTCATTGCATCGTTCTCACATAATCTCGTCCCAACTCTCTGCAAACTCATGGGTACATCATCCTTACTTTCACTCTCTACAGTATCCTCGCTATCCTCTTTCCTATGAAGTCGGCCTCTCGTATGGCCTGTTCGACCTCGTAAGGTCTGTGTTCTCCGTAATCCTGTTGCCCTGCTCTCTGTACGAGAGAAGGCCGCAGGGGCTGTAAATACCTCCTCTGCTGAAAAACCTGCGCTGGCGCTATCAACGGTAGGAATATTAGACAGAGGGACGCGATTCATGCGATTTAAGTGGACTCGCTGGCGATAATTGCTGTACGTGGGCTTCTCTAGCAGACCACTGCGGAAAGCATTGACGCCTACGAGAAGCTTGACGAGTTCTACAAGCTCCTCTAGGTACTCGATAATCTCCATTTGACCAGCCGTACTGGCGTTCCAGGAAAGAAATCGCTTCTGCGTAATCATGTGTGCGACTTGCTCAGCTAATCCGCCATTCTCTTCAGAGTCACTTGGCGGTCCGCCTGCAGGCGTCTGGGTGCCACTACGTGATGCAAGGATTTCGCGAACATGGTTGACCAGACGTAACTGCGCAAGTCGGCTTGATGGAATAAACTGTGGCAAAGGCTGCCATGTAACTAGCGCTTCGTTGACTGAGAAAAGAACAAGCATGACACTGGCAGCGACATTGCGTCGATAGGTATGGACTTGAGGGTTCAGGTCTTCCAGAATGGATGAGCCGTACTCCTTTCGCAGTAACACGACGTTATCCATCCTTTCGATGATCTGGTGCAACACATAGACAATCTCTTTGTAAATGGGCTCAAGCGGCCGAAAGCTCCCTTTGAGACGAGGCTCAGTTGAGCAGAATGGGAGAAATGTCTCAGCCGCAGCAAGCGCAGCGCGTGCTTTATTCTTTGCGTAGGTAAATCGTTTGTGAAGGCCAGGGTCCCGAAAATCTGGTTTGATAGGGCTATCCAGGCCAACAGCCATGGCAGCCTGCATGTTTTGGACTTGCTTGACCGAAGCTGAGAGTGATTCGAGCAGGCGGTCTCGGGCTCTGACCGGATACAAAAGCACTTCAACACCCAAAGCGACAACACCTCCAATGACAAAGGCAGTTAGTCGTTTGTAAAAGTTCTCATATGCCGTGCCGTAGCCGTTCATAGCAGCTAGTTCTTGTTAGTATTTAGGAGGTTGTTTATGGTGGTATTACATACCAAGTGCGACCACAACCATGCTCACTGTAGAAATCATTCCAGCCTTGACATACTTTGTCCCGAGCTGGATATAGAATGACGGAACAATGCCCAGTATCAGGATAAAGACCATAGCAACTCTGCTGCCTCTTCCGATTTCATAGGATAGAAACCCAACGATGCAGCCAAACACAACGCCAACCAGACGAATAAAGAAGACGTGAAAAGACGTGCCTATGGCAACCTCGAACACGAGGAATAGTTGCAGCGGCGCCCAAATGCCACGGACTGCCGAATACCAGCTATTCCAAGAAGTCACAAACGCCGGCCAGCTGAGAGAGAGGACAGCGAATGTGAGCTTGAGAGCATATGCAAGATCATCCGAGTCTTGCACCCACTCGAGGGCATCAGCTACCTTCTCTCTGATCTTGAGAACTTTGCTGTCTTTTTTGGAATCCGACTTCTCCTCTCCTTGTATATCCTTGACCCCAGGCTCTTTGCTTGCCTGGGGTTGAGGTACTGCAAAACGAATGGCCTTCTCTTCATCTTCGGCTTTGGGTTGTGTGGGTTTTGCGACATTGGTATGGTGATGCGTTTGACCTTTGGTTTTTGAACCTGGCGGGCCTTTACCTCTACGAACCTCCTTACGAGCCGTGTCGGGCAAGACAAAGCCGTCGCTTTCACCACCCGTTGTAAGCCATTGCCGAATGTTGGTATGTTGTGGTAACCAAACTGAGGCCTTATCATTCCAAGCTTGTCTTTGTTCAACGATCTTTCGAACGTGACGCAGCATATCCAATATATGCGTTGCAGATTGACGTAGGCCGAGAACGAAAGAGGATATCAAAAACGTTTCCATTCGAGGCATAAAGTCGACGCCATTGCCGCCTTTGTCCATGGCCGAATGTCGAAGCTCCATGGTGCAGCTCGCGTCGAAATTGGCAAGAGCTTCTGTGAAGATGTCGATCCTGAAGTCTAACTCTTGCAAATGGATCCCTTTAGGAGCCGGTGCACCTGATGGTAGCCTAGGTACGTCATAACAGTAGGCGAGACATACAATGACCAGCCGTACAGCATCCTTGAGCGAAGCCTCAAACTCTTGAACGGGTTCACGGATACGTTCGATAATAGACTCAAGCAGACTGGCACTGCTAGCTTCGATCTCTCTGACTGGTTTTGCATTCTCAATCCTTTGGAGATACTGATCGAAAGTGTTCATGCGTTTGATTCTGCTAGCTTCGCTAGAGACGCTGTCAGTTGCAGTGAGATCGTCCTCTTCAGAACCATCGTCGTTCTCCAACACAATGTACTTGTTCTCACAGGCTCCAATTATGGTCATGGTGCTCTGGACAAGATTACTCATATGAGACGTGCTCAGAGGTTTCATACTGCTCGGAGGAAGAGCAGAAACAGAGAGTTCGTAGTTGACCTCCCTTTGTGCAGCTTTGCAACGGGTAAGGCGAGTACGTAGCTTCGACTTTTTGCCTGTCAAGCTGGCAAGTGTTGTGAGGCCGACGGGGAGGGTGGAGGCGCGATAACGGCCCTGGGAAGGCTGAAAGGGGTTTGGAAACCCTTCTAACCACTTTCGAAAACGACCCTTCTTGCGTTTTGGTTTATCAGACACACTCTTTGCTGTGGGCGTCATCACAAGGGCAATTGGCTCCAAGTCTTCATGCGAATCGCCGCCGGGGGTAATGAACCAGTGCGTGGCTCGAGTCAGGGTATCCATTGTTTCACAGAGAGCATCGATGGCAGACAGACCGAGGAAACTGCTCGATAACTCGGTAAACATGGATAGGTTGACTACAACCACTATCCCACCACCTACCAGAAGCGGATAATAAACTTTTGTGAAAACCTGCAAGGTCACCTCATGAGCACCTCCGAGCAGGACAATCAAACACGCTATAAGATGAAAGGCGACAAACAAGAAGATGCGGGGACTTGCAGATCTTATGTAGCCATGGAACATAACGGCCACGACGAGAAACACTGCGCGAATAGCCAAGGCAGCGGGCGCGTCATTATCAAACACGAGACTGGCTAGGAAGACGCCGAGTATGGCCCAGGCGAGGCCGAGTAATGACCCCAACAAGACCATGAGAAGGGCTTCAATCATGGTGCCCATTCGTTGACCTGGATGGGCAAAGACAACAACCATTGGGGCGAGAAAGGTTGCAGAACCAAAGAACGAAGCGGCTCGGGGAGTTATGACGGCGATAACTGCAGCAATACATGCAATTGTACATTTGATGATTTGCTTCCATAGCTCGTTGGTCTGGCGATCGCCCCAGATGACCGTGACCAGCTTTCTGAGACTCTTTTTGATCTTCATGATGAGCGATTATCGCAGTAACTGGCGGTGGTATTGTTGATGCGGTCTGACGTTTGACGTAGTCATCAACCCATTGCCTTGAGAATTGACGCCTGAAGACTCGCGTCGAGGTCGGTTAGGGGAAGAAAGATTTTGATGCAGTGCGCCATGCAGAAGAGGATGGCCGAGGCGAGACGTGACAGAGACGTGAAAACGGCGAGTAAGTTCAACTGAATGATACAGTATGTCTGGTGATTATTCCTCGTTATCGCTTGTTGATCTTGTCGTGGGTCTCGATGAGTTCTGTTTGTGGAGCCACGAAGCTTGTCGTCATCATGTTCTATGGGAGTCTTGAACTAGGGCATTTCGAATTGATAACACTAAGAGAATAGAGATACACATATAGCTTGTGAGGATTGTTTGGTATGAGATGATGCCAAAGTAGAAAGGAAGAAGCCAAGTCGACGGGCGAAAATTTGGAACTGCTGGAGCGTTTCGTCGTAATGGCACACGACACAGCTCGACGCTAAGGCAGGTGCGGTGGGCGCAATGCGCCAAGTGCCGAGAGTGTTCCAGCGCTTGAAACATCATGACATCCATAGTGCCATAGTGAGCTATCAGTAAATATCCAATGATGAAGAACGTATTGGAAGTCAATTGGCTGAGTTCCATGTGTAGTAGCCCGTAGTAGTAGTCTCACAGACTCTTGCTGCAACAAAAAATCCGAATTGAGATTGATGTTACGCATGTACCTACGTACCTTATGTACCAACGTTTTGGGGGCCGCCCAGATGGTCGGGAGTCAACGGCCAGGGGACAAAGGTGCTAACTTGGTTGCCTTTGGTGGTAGCCTTGCAGTTCTTTAGCGGTCGCGGTGCAATGATTCCTGACCAATCAGCATCGGCCCCTCTGCCCCGCGACGAGATAAAGCAGCCTCCCTAAAGGCCCATCCATGTCACTATCACTATCACTATCGCGACCCTCCTTTCTCAAACGACATTCGTCCTTGAGCCTCTCAGCCTTGCCGACTCCAAGATGCTTTCCTTTATCCTCATTCAGAACCGACAGTATGTCTCTCCTCACCCTCAATCGCATTTCTAGCACGCCCATACTGACATATTCTCTCCAGGGGCAAGACCCGTCTTGCAAAGTGGTACGCCCCCTTTAGCGACGAGCAAAAGATCAAGCTCAAGGGCGAAGTCCATCGCCTCGTCGCGCCCCGCGATCAAAAGTACCAGTCCAACTTTGTCGAGTTCCGCAACAACAAGATCGTCTACCGCCGCTACGCTGGCCTCTTCTTCTGCGCCTGCGTCGACACAAACGACAACGAGCTCGCCTATCTCGAGGCCATCCACTTCTTCGTCGAGGTCCTCGATGCCTTCTTTGGAAACGTCTGCGAGCTCGACCTTGTCTTTAACTTCTACAAAGTCTATGCCATTCTCGACGAGGTGTTCTTGGCTGGCGAGATTGAGGAGACCAGTAAGCAAGTTGTGTTGACACGGCTGGAGCACCTCGATAAGCTAGAATGAGGTATCGTACAATGGTTGAGCGTCCGAAGAGACGTGGAAGTATATAGGGCATGTTTGGAGAGCTTTTTCGCGTTGAAGCTAGGCGCTTTCTATTGCATATTACTATGAGGCAGGCAGGAGTTCAGGCGTTTTGTGGAACATACACATTATCAATAATATACCATTGATGTCATTTCACTTTACTCGTTCCAACCTTGTTCTATATGTTTTCTCATCTATCAATGATTTTGAATATCCTCCTCGGCGCTTTGGGTATATAAAGCCACAGGTCTCTTGTCTGCCGCTATACGTTGCTGCTCACCATTTGCAGACATATTCGTCACTCAATAAAACCAATCCACGTTGACAAAATAGGAAGTCATCTGTTGCAGGGAAGCTTGACGGAGTTCAGCCTCCGCATGGCAACAAGCAAGCAAACTGGTATCAGCCGGCTCATCCGGACTCAAGTTGTCGGTATACGAGTCCTCATCCAGCGATCCGTAGGTAACCGAGCTGGGAAGAGAATTATCAGGAGCAGAAATCGGAGTCAGCGGCTCAAATCGTCGAAATGGAGTTGGAGTCCTGAGGTCAGGAGTTTGTTGTGGGTTCTCGAGCAGTTGCATTACCGCTTCAAGCCTCTCCTCTTCCTCATCAACCTTTCGTCGTTTGAAAAGTGGTTCTTGTTTCGTGGTCTCTGAGACCTCAACTCCATCTTGGTCGTCGTGAAGCTCAATTCTCGGGAACGGAACGTCTTTGGTCGGCCAGTTCTTCAGTGTCCAAGCCGACTCGCAGCTTTGGTCTTCCTCGAGATATTCATCCCGAGTTCTGACTTTGCCGCGTTTAGGACCATGTACCGCATCCTTGATTTGACTAGCACTGAAGGAGATAAAAGGCAAAATTTCCATACCATGGGAACAGGCCATGTAAGCATGGCTGCATGCAAGTTGGGGAGTGGAAGGCATTCTTGGTCGTAGTATTGGCCAGAATTATCGACTTTGTGGTCATTCTCGGCGGCGTATTGCACTCTGAGGAACTCAAGTTCGAGTTCCTGTCGAAGGCCCTTATTATCTTCCCTTTGCGTCTCTGATATCCACTTCCTACCTCCCTCTGCCATTGTATGAGCCCACATGGTGATCGCCTCGTCGCACCTCAGCCCCCAGCTGACCACGTATGCGACCCATTGCTCAATCACTTTGCCTTTGGAGCCTTCTTCTGGGAGGAAAGTCTGCTGAAGAAGCCAACACATGTATATAGAGGCCATGTTCTTGATGTTGAGGAAGTCGGAGGCAGCGTCGAGCTTCTCCTCAAGTCGGTTTTGGCGGATTTTGCCAAGATCAAACAGATTTCGAATCCTGTAAAGCTCAAGGACGTGGCGGATATTATCGATGATGATGCTTTTGGGGTCCATTTTGAGTATAGTGTGGGATTTGAATCGCGAATATGAACTGGTTTCGACGAAGGGTACAAGAAGGGTGTGAGGCGATATATATATGGCGGAGTGGAATGACGCTGAGAAACTTGTGTGATATGGGCTAGAATGGAACTATAATGGTTGTGAATCAAGACGGAAAAGAAAGAGATTCTGAATATAGTATAGTTGAGTCGAGTCGAGAAACTACGTGATGGCTTCGTGAGTAGAAGAAGGCGGCTGCTCAGTTCACAGACAATGCAGTTGAACAATGTCTTATAAGAGGCAGCCTGACAAACGAATCCAATTGTCCCTTGCTATTGTTCCTGGCTTGCTCAATAGCATTTTATTTCTGCTTATTCACCAAGGCCTGGCCAACCGGCCATCACTGACAGCCAAACAGATCCCCATCACAGTCAAACACAGTAGATTTGGAATCACAATACCCAATGATCTGAATGTAGGCCATGGCGCAATACCAGGAGAATTAGTATTAAGTTTATATTCACTCTCCTCTAAACTCTTACAACAGCAGCCCTGGAGGTTAATATTGCTGTAGGGGCCTCAGATGACCGCCGTGGATATCTGCGATATCGTACCTGGGGAGACATATTCAACACAATACAAAGTTGTCTATGTATTTTCTGAATGTATCATAGCATATCGTAACGAATGCTCCTCATCAGAGTGCTTAGCGGAGCCCACGTTGATCCGGCGATGTCTCTATCCGGTGATTCAGATATAGGCTATAGGGTCAATTCTTATGACACCTTTACCTTTGTCTGTATTCGGCCATCGTGGCAGCGCATCCAACATCATATGTTTACGGAGACGAAATCAAACCAATGAAGCCAATGCTATCTGCAATACCTAGCCAGCCAACTGAAGCATCACAACGTTGTGCCTATTCTACATGATGGCCATCAAATTCCAACCATCAACATGATTTCAGCATAGTAATGAATATATAAAACTCCCCAAAAACTCCACATTTCATACGCATTACCCAGACAGCAGCCCAAACACCCCGTCATCGCTTCTTCAACGCCGCAAACCTCCTCTCCAAGTCTCCAATATCCGGAACCGACCCGTCGGGCTCGTTCTTTCGTGACGTCGATTCCGCCTTCTTGCTGGGCTTCAGCTCCACTGATCCCAACGTCACCTTAGGGTGTATGTTATCAGTTGTCATCCGCGGCGGTGTCACCGTCAACGGGCTTGTTGGGCCTCCACCGCTCAGCTTCTTAACTGGCGTGTTTAGCGCTGGCTCCTTGGTGTCTGCGGCAAGTGGTGTCTCGAGGACCTTTTGCTTCTGCCCACCGGATGGGTTGTCGTCGTCGTTGGCCTCTTCGTCGTCGTCATCAAGTAGCTCTGGGGGTGGCGAGACAGCCTCCCGCTTTGGCCAGTCGACGCCGTAAGCCCTGGCGATCTCCTCCAAGTACCCAACGACAAGCTCCTCTCGTGGAGGCGTGACGCTCAGTTTCTTGACGACCTTTTCGTTGACCTTTCCATCGGCATTCTCCGTCGCTGCCAGCACATAGTCCTTGCCATATTTCTCCGCCAGAAGTGTCCTCACCGTTCCTAGCTCTTTAATCTCTGTCTTAGGCGCCGCATAGATCAGACTCTGAATAGCCTCCTCTAATCCGGGATCAACTATGTGCCCCTCCAGCAACCCCGCGCGTGCGAGTAGTAGTTCGCAGTACAGTTCAAGCATCTCGTGAAGCTCAGAGGTGATGTCGGATCGGATGATGTTCTCGACGCGAATTCGGGCTGAGTCTTCCTTGCCGGCCTCGAGGAGCTGGGCCATGGCCCTTCGCTGGGTTTTTCCGAGCTGCTCATCGCGCTGCTGAACCATGCGCAGGCGCGCAATAGTCAGCTTGAGCTGGACCTTGAGCTTCGTCTAGAAGGATAGCAGTCACGATTAATAATTGTATCAAATCAATTGTGCGACTGGCGCATCATGACATTGGGTTCGATGGCGGGGAAGCGCCTTTGGGTTGATGAGGGGCAACTTACTATAAGGCTAGCACCAGGCGCCATGATGAAGAGCGAGGAGCAGTATAGCAGAGATAAGAGGAGATCAGCTAAAGACTAGGTCTTGGGCTGGATGCAAAGGGGACAAGCAGCCGCAGTCAAAGAAAATGGAGGGGTATTATTATAGAACATGGAATAAACGCTGAGACGGAGCTGCTACATTATGAGCTCATTCCCACTGAGGCACCCCAGCCTTGGGCCCCACTACAGCTTCATCCTCATCCGGATCAGGCCGAAACGCTTGAGTATTTGTGCCTTGGCATCTTACACGGTCTTTACATTTTTACCAGGCAACCTCAAGTTCATCCTGTAGAAACATATAAAGAGCAATACTCTACGATGGATACAGCCAGACGTGTCATTCGACAGTATTAGGATTACCGAACCACGGATCATCAGCCAACATATGGCAGGCTTCCGTAGTCCTTCTGTTATTATCAAAGTTAAGAGTAGAGAGGGGGTTCTTCTCTACCGTCTAAGCATTTACTAGAGTGTGTGACCATAGACCAGTCCTCCCATAGATATACAGCTCTCTTTCTTATATAGATAAGCCTCAATAATCTGCCCATCCCGAGGGCTACCTCATAGCTCCAGATGACCTTGAAAACTGGTTCCTTCATTGCCATATAACGCCATATCCCAATCCCGCAGCTGTCAAATGCTCATCAGCAGGCTCAGCTGTTTAAACAGCAAACAGTCCCAAATGGCGTGTTAGTTGGTACAGCCCCTCTCTATTGGGGATTCACTGTCCCTCCTCTACTCCATGTCGGCGTCTTCTACAACTGGGGCCACGCCATCAGTTGCCTCACCCTTGAACACATCGCTACCTTCATACGTGACTCTTCTCCATCCACAGGCTTCATTGTCATCCTTGATCCACTCCATCGTCGGGAAGTAGTGGTCGTTCTTCTTCATGGTGATCACCCACGGCACGCAGTCAAACGTTACTGCCTTGAGTCGGAAGTCTAAAGTCCTGTTAGCTGTGCTATTCCTACTACTGAACCTAGAATGAGACTTACAGGTATTGTCAGGAATCTCCCGGGTGGCGGCAATGAACGAGTTGAGATCAGGTGTGGGCGTGCCGTTTACGTGAGTGATAAAGTTGGTGGGAGCAACACCATATTGGTAGGCTGGAGATCCGCGAATCCGACTAGACACATACACCTCGCTATGCAGTTTGCTGATCTGTTGTCGAACAGCCTGATGAGGCCTGTGAAGGATGGCACCACAGAAGGAGACAGCATGGTCCGTTTCCATATCGTCTGCTGCGACTGTGGGGAGCTGCAGGTGAATTTCTTCACATTCGCGGACGATGACAGCGTCCAGAACCTCATGTGAGTACATCAAGTCAAAGTCTGAAATGGTAGTGCAGATTTTGCCATTCAAGGTTAGGATGATATCTCCCTCAAGCAAGGATACTGGGTGGTTGACACGCTCGAATGTTCTCTTGCTGACCATAAACAGCTGGTGATGAGATCGATTGGCTTGAGTAACCTTCTTAATCCATTCATCTGAAACACCCATAACGGACGCCTGCGACATCTGAATAGACCTAAACTCCACAGACAAGATGCGGAGCTTGGGGTTGATGCCCTTCTGAACCGACTCTACAACAGGGAGCAAGGTCTTGGTGCCTAGACCAAGGTAGTACTCCTCGTCGCGCGAAGTACACGGGGAGCGCTCACCAAGATACGACAACCAGAGAGCTTGGACAGTGCCGTCGGGTGCAACAAGAACACCACTGTTGCAGGTCGAGCCAAGGTTGCTATCGATCGTGATCGCATCAACGTTGACAGCACGGTAACGAGGAGCGCCGGAATTAGCAGGAATGGCCACTGCGGTAATCTCAGTGACACTGGTAGAGCCATGGACAACACGACCTATGCGATTGTAGCCTAGGAAGTAAGTCTTGGCTCCTTGTGTAAGAACTTCGTTACTTAGTCGAGCGCTCTTGACGGGAGCATCGACAAGTGACGGGTCGTATTTGATAATGGCGTAGTTCTGAAGGGGATGCAGAAAGACAACTTTGCCCTCGACAATGATAGAGTCAGCGATGGTAACGGTAATGTCGCAAAGATCGTAGGGGACAATAGCCCGAGAGATCAGAACAAGACCCTTCTCTGCATCAATCACAAGACCCATACCCCAACGACGGTTCTTGGGGAAGCCATCGAGCTTCAAAGGCATGGTGCAGTTGATATGGACAAAACTGCGGATCAGGTCGGCAATGCCTGGATGTGGCATATGGTCCAGCTCAATGAAGGAGGCAGACCGTCGAGTAGGGGGAACGGGAGGCAATGGGTCTCCTAAGTCAGTAAAATCCCAAAGTCCTGACTCGTCATTTCGAACTGCGAGCTTCATCTTGGAGGCCCAGTGACGGTCAATGTAGGCAACAGTAGTATTGAGAGTGTGCAGGTCACGGAGGTGCTTGTAAGTGACAACCACCCTCGCACGATCTGGAATTGCCTTCATCACTTGAATGAATGTCTCGAGATCTGGCACCTTCTTGTGATCAACCGTTTGAACGATCCAGCCATTGTCCGTATTATCGAACCGGAAGGACCCTGCTGACTCGCATACATAGACACCCTTGACAGCCACAGCGTATAACCTAGCCTGCTGGTAAGACAAATCGTGGAAGCTGGCACCAGCCACCGAAACGAAACGATCAGGCGTGATCTTGTGAAGATCTCCAACCTCGATTTCCACCTCCACATCCTGTCCGCCGCGCTGAAGGTGAAGCTTGATACTGTTGCCAACATTGGAATCGAGAATGTCGTCGAGTCGAATGAATTGCGTGATGAGTTCGCCGTTGACCTTGATGAGGACGTCGCCTTCCTCGATCTTGTTGTCCGAAGGGCCCTGAGGAAGAACAATCTCGGCCACCAGCATGTTGGTCTCCTCGGGGAACTGCTTGCGCATGGCTGCCTCCCATTCAGGAGTCAAGCCCAGCCGTCTGCACTCGTCGAATGGCTTGAGGAGGAACTGGCATTGAATGTCACCACGTGTAACGGGCTTACCATTCTGAATACACTGTAAAGCACGCAACGGCCGGTCCAGGGGAAGGAAATAATCTGTCGAGGCTCCATCAGATCGACCGCCAGCTTGTAGTGCGACAGCGCTGCCATCCTTATTCACGACTGGACTTCCAGAACTTCCTCCACTGGCGGCGGCGTTGGCCTGGTAGTAGCACGTGTTGAAGTCGCTATAGCCCTCGCCGTATTCTGGGGCGTTTCGGTCTAGACGGCTAATCACGCCTGACAAGATACTGAGTTTTTCCCCCGCATCGTTACCGACAACTCGAATTTCGGTACCGACTAATGGCTATGTTAGCAAGGGGCCATTAGCAGCCGGTTGTCTCAGAAGCGCATACCTTTCGCGAGGTCGGGTCGTAGTTCTAGACCATCGACGTGCATGTACTTGATCGCCTTGGGGTCGTATCGCAGGATTCCGAAATCGTGGACGGGGTCGCGGTAGACGGGATAGCAGTCAACCTCTTCATGATTGTCAAAGACACAGTGGCCCCAGAAGGGTCCGGCACCGACAACATGGCGGTTCGTCAGGATATACCTGCGAAAGGATTAGCCTCCCCCTCATTAAACATCGTAACAAGTGCTACCCACCCTCTCTCAGAGTCAACAACATATCCCGTAGCTTCGCTGGTCAAGGCAGAATCGGTATCGAAGGAGCAAGTCTGGCAGAAGCGAATTGCAACAACATTGCGCACCACCTTCTGGATGGTATCCTGCCACTCGCCCAAGCTCCCTGGCGTCCCAATATACATGGCATGCGGATGAAGATCGTCGGTCATATCGGTCAGGTCGTCATATTCAACAAGATCGGGGGTGTTGTCGTCAGGCGACAGCTTTCCGTTGACGGCTCTCTTAGCGGGAGGAGCCTGGTCGGGCGAACCCGGGGCCTTTCTCTTAGCCCTTGGTGAAGAGGCGGCGCCGTTCATGATGAGAGGTGGTTCTGAATTAGGATGGTTATAGGATGAGGGCCGTGAACAAGAACACAGCTTGAGCAATCGTCGCAGGGAGCAAGACGGGATCTGCTATGATACAGGCCCAAGCAAGGGTCGCGAGCAGTGACGGGGCCGAAACACGGCGCAAGTAGTGACAACAGCGAGTCCAATATCGAATGGACTGCGCTGATGAAGAATTAGACAAGAAAAAAGCAAAAGAATATGTGGGATGAAAGAAAGGCGAGTTTATGAGGGCATGTGATGACCAGGCTGAGATCTGCCTGGGCAAAAATTTATGAAGACTCAGGTAACGTTATGATGGCACTGCTTGCCCCTGGGTACCTAGGTGTGGGTCAGCTGTCTGGACGCCCACCTCCACTACCTCCATTACGCTACGCTACAGGGGAAATGATACCCTCAAGGCGCTAAAACCGTCATTCCCGCGCACCCTAAGAGACGACCCGCCACTGTGCATATTTGTATGCAGTTTGTCGACCTCTCCCCGCCTTGTCCGTCCCGACAAGACAAGCTGAGATGGTGTGCCACAACCTCTCAAATGCACGACAGACGACCAGTCAAATCCGGCATGAGATGGTGTGCGATTGAGACTGTTGTGCCCCTTTTGAGCGCGATAAGGCTCCTTATCAAGCTTCACCAGTCTAACTAATGTATGTCTCATTCTCAGTCATATAAATGCGACTGCACCTGACCTCAAACTGTTAGAGAAGGGTAGTATCTGCTTGAGTAAGCCGAGACATTCAAGGCTGGGTCTCAAGACTACAGTACACTATACATGCCAGATAAATACAGCAACTACTACTCCAGGCCATCGTTCGAAATGCAGTGCTCCCCCATGTCGTTGAGCCTGCATCATCTCAAAGGGTTGCTCCTCGATCCACGAGGCCATGCCATGCATCCATATCCCAGACAGCCGCTGCCGTCCGAGACACGGAAATAAACGTGGATGGTTCCCAACCCACAGGATCCTGTGGCATCGTAGCCTTGTTGCACTGCGTCCCGATCCAGGTGACCTGACGGTCAACGTGTCTCGTGCGATGCTTGATGGGTGTACATGCAGCTCGAATGCTTCCATTCGAAGCCTCAAAGCCCTTCTCTCCGTCTCGAAGGCATCGACTCAAAGAATCCATCGACTGTTGCTTGTTGTTTCTCTGGAGAGATGCAAGTCGGCCAGTGAACGAGATGTCCTCGCCGTTTCTTCACAAACCAGCCATACAGAGTCCATGAGCACAGTACCGCCGTAACGCTCAGCGCTGTTGGGTTGTGGAACTGACTAGGCGATGAGAATATGATTGTTGACGTGTATGAACACATCTCGAATAGATTCTGCCAGCTTGCTTCCACAGCAGAAAAGGCCCCTCGGCTCTCTGCTTCAACCTCCTGCATCATGTATGGTCAGCAAATCTCTATCACAGATAGACGACTATACCTACTTCTTGGATGATCATCTGTGCCGAAAGATCGACACCCCAGAGTCCGATTCGACTTAGTATTGAGCCACCTACGAGTCCCATTGTAGATATAAGGACATTATCAGCGTAACGCCAAAAGAGTGACACGCCGACCGCCAAACACCCTAGTTGCCAGCTCAGGAACCAAAGACCAGCACGAACTGGCCCGATCTTCTTCATTAGCCACGGCCCGAGCCACGTAGCTGAAACCTCAAAGGCCACAGAGACTGTCCTCATTACAGCAATTTGAGTCGAGGTATATCCACTTGAAAGTAAATAGGTCACCATGACCCCGCCGAAAGACAAAACCGTGCAGTAAAGAAGTGCCACTGCAAAGGAGGGAGGAAAGGCTGGGTGTGTGAAATAGAGACGAAGATCGTGGTGCGCTTTCTTGACACTCTCTTTGGAGGACTTCCAAAGCCCCTGGCGAGTCTGCTGTAGGTTCACATCGTTTTGCGCGGTGATTTGGGGAGCAGTCTTTGGATGTTGCAGCTCCGGAACCTGATAATAGACCTATGGAAATCAGTACTACTTCCACAGAGATAGTATGAGCGGTGATTTACTCTGGCAATGGTGAAATACTCGGCAACCACAGAGGCGCAGTTCATCGCTAGATTGACGAGGATTGCTGTCTCTGTGGATATACCATCGACTATTCCTATGAAAAATGGTCCAAGTAGTTTGCAAATAAGGTCGATGCGTCTCATTTGAGAGTTCATTGCTATAATCAGGTTAGAAGGGCTTCAGTTAAGTCGTGGGACGGCATACTTCGAAGTGCAACAGTGTCTGAACGAGCAACGATGATGACCTAGTAACTATTAGAGTACACTCTGCGACATTTCCCTTGCATAGCATACCCAGTCTCTCTCTACTGAAACGAGACTCATGATGGCTGCCAGTTTTTCGACGCATGCCATGAGGATTAACAAAGCAAGTAGACCGATCCGCAACTCATGGGAGAGGGCTTGGACCTTGGTTAATACAATAAATATGGCACAGGATGCCGCGATAACAAATCGCTGCGAGACTGTCTGTGTTAGAATATGGAGTTTCCATGGGGTCTTTGAGTAGCCTACCAATCGACAACCTCACCGTCTTGAGACGGTCTTGGCGATCAATGTACTGTCCAACCCAAGACGACAATGTAATCGCGGCTGCACCGCGAGCCATTGCATATATCGCAAGAGGCATCAATGTGCCAGGAAATATGGAGGCCAAATACAGGACGCTCCCGAATTCAAAGACGCGCGAGTTCCATGTTGATAGAGTGTGAGACACGTAGAGACGGCGCGCGCTTTTGCTGAGCGTCCATAACTCGGTATTTGTGACAGTTGAACTGTCATTGCCGTCTTCGCTTCCATCATCACTCTGATGTGAGGACTGGGTATCGCTAGTCGTTGATGTTGGTGAGGTAGCAAGCAACTGTGCTGCTTCTTCATCTCCGAGACCGGCCATGACTGTGTTAGTGGGATAGATGCTGAACACTGTTCGAGAGGCAATCACATCAATTCATAATTGAGAGAGACAGTTGGGTTAATTGGTATGATATAACAAAATAACTAGAAGTGTAGAGATAAGATCATATTCTATAATGGATGGATGGATGGATGATCGTTGAGAGCACGCAGATAATCAGTCTCGCCTGATTCTTTCCCTTCGGCATTTGCTGTAACCGGCCCCATCGAACTCTAGCTTCCCCCACAATCCGGGACCACTTGTTCTCCGCCACTATAAACTTGGAGATTCAAGCCGTAGGTCTAGGTTAGCTAGGTTACAATGATAAATAGGTAGGTTGGTTAACCAGGAAGCAAAATAATCTTTTAGACTGGAGTTGATAGCTTTTGCAGAAGTTTAAGCTTATAGAGATTATCACTTCACTCAGCCATAGATTTCAAAGGGTGGCAGCTTGTGTTTATTCGGCTATCTGTGATAGATCTCCTTGCTCTCTCACCCAGACTGACAATCCTGAGTCTTCACTTAAACCTGCCTAATTACCAAAACTCGTTTTCATGGGTACATTGCCGTGGAAATGACAGGTGTTGTCGTAAATAGCAAAGATAGGTCATTTCATCATCACCGGCATGTACGTCGTTCCTCATCGCAATCGTTATCGTGCTGTACCAGCACGAGCGTCATCCTCATTGAGTAGACATGGGATGAGGAGAAGAGGTTTCAAGTTAAATCTCTCCATGGTTCTCCTCATCGCCCTCGGCCTCATCCTTGATGATGGCATCGCTGAGCTCCTTCTTGATCGCCTTGGCGGCACGCTCAGGAGTGTCTGCTTTGCATCATGTCAGTCAAGTACCCGGCATTAGAAACGTGTTTAACTTACGGACAGCACGGCGCTTTCGGGAAGTAGACTTCTTCGCGATGCCGACCTCGGCATCATCTTCATCCTCGGACTCAGCCTTCTTCGGCTTAGGACCACGCTTGCGACCTAGATAGACGTGTCAGCCAAATCTGGGACGTAGCACACCAAGTCAACGAAGATCTTACCAGGAGTCTTCTTTACAGGAGTGGTAGGGGCGTCGCCATCAGCAGGCTGCTGCTTGAACGCCTCCATTTTCTTGTTGAAGAAAGTCCATTGGTTCTGGAGACTCTTGACAGTGCGGCCAGGCATGTTGATCTCGGTCCAGTTGATCCCTTTACCTTCGGGCTTCAGCTGAGCGATGATGCGAAGGAGGAGCTCGTTCTAACACGGCGATCATTAGCGACTGCTGGGAGTATTAACTGAGTGTCGTCAGGACTCACCTTGGCCTCGTCAGTCCAGGCGTTGGGCTTAGGGGTAGTATCAGACATGGTGATGTTGGTAGTTGTCGGATAGATGTATAGAGATTTAGTGTAAAGATGATGTACGATCCTTTTGCTGAAGGTGCAGATAGCTTCTAGAATATGTTAGGCCAACGGTGGGAAAGGAGAAAGTCAGCAGAAAGAGAGAGTGCTCACGATGATGAATATGATGCTAGGATAAAGAAATGAAAGAAGTAACCAGCTAGCTAGTGCTGAGAAGAAAGTAAGAGAGTGAGCGAAAAAAGATACCTGTGAATGTGCTGATGAGTGAAGTGAATTGAAGGAAGAGAAAGGAGATACGACGGGGCGGGGGGAGAGAAGAGGCTTCCAGGCAGCGAAGATAGGTGAAAGAGCTAAAGACCCCTCTTCAACAAGGCTGATAAAAGCAAACAAAAGATCAGACGAAAATGCGGAGGCAGTGCATCAACTCGACGCCCTCATGATTGTCCAGGTTAGGCCAACAAAACAATTTGCGGAGACTCAGGGGTAACAGCAGACTAATTGCAGGACAACAAGCACATAAAACTTACTGTTTGAAGATATTTAACAAGCAGTATATCTATTGTACTGATTAAATCCCACGGATCAGAAGTCTTGAAGGAGCTAAGAAATGAATGCGGTGCTCTGGGCCATGGCAATGTCAGGGGGGATGAAAAGCGACCAAGGAACGAGGGTTGCACGCAGTGAATCACGCTCTCTGTCATTTTCATTCTTCAGTGTGGACCAGCTGAGAAATAACATCTCGTCTATTTCTATGTGTTTGCTCGTACCATCATATACACGTCTTGAAGTCCTATCCCCAAAGACCGAATCCTACCAAGCTGATGATGCCTTCGAAGCTCCCCAGTCTCGGCCGTAGCGAGAACGCCTTGAATGCAAATCGCCAGATTACCACTAATAACAAACAGAACCAGAATCAAACGGAATCGCTCACTTCACGCACCACATGCCCGAATCACGCCTACTACCACCCAGATCCAGAACCAACTATCGTCATAACCTTGTGAATCCCGCAGAGATGCCCTAAATCGGCTGTCGCAACATGTGTGTCGCCTCCAGTAAAAAACAGCAAGCCCTTTTGCCATCCCATGTTGTCGAATAAGGACACAAGATGACGTCCATCCCATATACTGCAAACTCCACAAAACAAAACCAATCCATTACTTCATCCTCATTCGAAACGCCATAAACTCTCGGAATCGTAGCTCGTGCTCTTCGCATGCGGCAGACCAGCGTCGACGGACGTCGATGTCTTGTTCGAGCCAGTTGTAGTACTCCTGGATATCAGTATCGTCTCGCGTCTCCAGAAATGAGTACCCCTTTTCCTTTCTGGTGCGGGCAATATGGGACTTCCGCGTAGCAAAATGATCGACGACCTGGGCGTTGAAGTCATCCCATTGCTTCAAGTAATTCTCAAAATCCTTCACATAAGTCTCCCAGGATAATGCGCTTGGCTGAGCTCCATTAACAGTCACACCAGCAGGGAGTTGAGGTGCGACAGGTGCTGCCGGGAAAACCAACGGATGGACCTTGGGAAGCTTCATTGGAATCTGTGGCGCTGGCTTGCTCTCGAAGGGTAGATTGTCCTTCAAATCCGAGAACGACTTCAAACCTGAGCTCTGCTGTGCAAATGGAGCCACATTCCTCAGTTCAGCAAAGCTAGCAAGGAACTCTTCGCTGTCCTCTGACCCCGCATTGTTTGGGTTGAACGGCTTCTTAGGACTCTCTGCTCTCTGTTCGGTACCGTTAACAATATCCACATTGCCTGGTCGCCATTCTGGTCTTGAGGGTTCAACGTTGATGTTTCGAGCAGCATGCGGCATAGGATTCATTCCGGGCACTTGGTCCACTTCAGGGGCCTGCGTTGTTTGGGCTGAAGGCTGGGTAGGCGGGGGCGGAGGCATAGATTGGGCGGAGTGAGGTGAAGGGATCTTCGGAGGTCGGGGTGGTGGCATTGAAGTCGGCACAGGAGGAGTATCTATGTCCATTGCCTGGGGGCTCTCAGCACCAGACGGCTCATCTTGCGCTTTGCGGCCGCGCCACTCGAGGATCTCCTCTTCACTGCTGCTATCGTCAACCAGCGTGGCATGGCTTGGCTTCTTGGAAGCCTTGGGCTTTCGTGAGTTTGTCCGAGTAGATCGCGTAGGTGACACGGATTTCGACGGCTGAGGGACAAAGGTTTGAGGGCCGAAGTCCCAACCTGCAGGGTTAAAGGCCGACTCGGTTTTAGTAGAATCGGGTCTCTCAGAATCAGACATGAAAGTGGGCGTATTTTTACCGCTCATAGTAGGACGTTTTCCAGGCGATCGACGGCTTGATCTCCGGCCCTTTGTTGGGCTATCCTGTTCAGCTCCTCCAGCATTGAACTCCCACCCCGCGGCATCTTCGTCATCCACAAAACTGGTGTTTATGTCATCAGTACTTCGTCGGGGGAATCGATTATGGTCAGGCGATGTTCGTGCGAAGGTGTCATCGTTAACGGGAAAGCTGAAGCTGTTGGGGTTGGCCTTGTTAGCATGGTTCTGTACTTTAGAAGAATCTGCGTTGCGGTCTTTGTGTTTCGCTTTCTTGACAGGGCTCCCAAAACTCGCGTTGTTGATGAGTCTGTCCAGAATATCCGCTTGCTGGCGCTCAAAGGGGGTCAATTGGTGAGGTGAATCCTGTCTGCCACTCGGCGACTGGTGACAAGAACTACTAGAAAAACCACATGGGCACACATCGGACCCTGATCCGTGATGCCCCCGACACTTGCTGGAGCTTGTCGAGAATAGAGGGTGCTTTGATGTTGTAGAAGATGGGTTGTCATACATTGATGGACCGGCAGGTGATTCTGTTGCTGTTCATATATTAGTAACCCATTATTTTGGACCTCGGATTTCACTTACGAGTTCCAGTTGCAGGGACCTCGATGGGCTGTTGGTTGGGTCCCAGGGGAACACTCTTGAAGCCACTGCGAGTCTTCTTCAGAGGAGCTTTGGGGCGATCTGCAGGGTCTCGAGGTATCGAAGGCTGGTCGGAAGATTCACTGCTAGAGGGAACGTCCTCAACTTTACCATCCTTTGGGGCACTAGCACTGCGTTGTCGGTTGAAAGCTTCGTTATCCGGAGAAGACTGGTCTTGACGAGTAGATTCCCGAGTGCTCTTGGCTCGATTAAGATTAATACCATCAAAAGGGTTTGTCTTCTCGCCTCCGTGAGAAGTATACGGGCTACTTTGTCGAGGATCTGCGAAGCTATCCCGTTCCCTGAATTGACTCAAGGGGTCAGGCATGGTAGTTGGCGGTGGTCTTTGAGGAACAGGAGGGGGCTGAGGAGGGGGCGGCTGAGGAGCCTCCTGTGAGTAAGGCTGCGCATACCGCTCCGAAGCTGGCCTCGAGCTATAATTGTTACTTGTTACAGGGGGTTCATCGCCCATAGCTGTCCGGGGATGGAATCCTGTCTTTCTTGAACCGAAAGAAGCCTCAGCGCGCTGCCTAGCAGATTCTGTTCGGGGTGGTGGAGGCGGAGGGGTTGGCCGTGTCTGTTCGCTGGCCTTGGCCGATGCCCCCTTGCGCATGTTTTCGAATGCGCGAGCAGCATTCTTCTTGGATTCAGCATCTGATGCCGTGTATTGCTTTGCGGTAGGAGGCACTCCTGAAGAGAAGCGAGTCTGCCATCTTTGTGCGCCGGACGGCGTGGTTCGAGCGCTTGCATTGGTGCGTCGTGGAGGTGGCGGATATTGAGCGCTCACATTCGACCACGGGTTGCCCTTGACACCCGAGGCGCCTGGATATCTACCACGAGCTCGTGAGGCGTCATGTTTGGCCTTTGCTTCGGGATCCGAGAGAACTTCGTGAGCCGTCTGGATAATCTGGAAGTGGGTGTTGACTTCTTGTTCTCGCCCAGGGTTGCGATCTGGATGATACTTGAGCGCTGGAGACGAGGTTAGCGATTGTAAATAATCAAGAACTGTGTAAAGTCATACCAAGTTTCCGATATTGCTTCTTGATTTCCGCAAGATCTGCCGTCGGGGGCAGCTCTAAGTCTGCATAGTAATCTCGGGGTGTACCCATCGCAGTCGAAGGGCCCCAGTGCACTGGCAATCAAGAAGTCGGGCGATGGCTGAATGTCCTTATAGCCCTGATGGCTACTACTTGGCGATAACGTCTAGTATAAACTACTACGTATTGACGTGAAAGGCATCAAGATTGTCGTCAAGGCAGTTGGAGCTTGATGCTGTTTAGGGTTCTCAGGAAAGTCGAGTATTTCTAAATCAGACGGATTGCTCGCTGTTCGATAGCCGAAGGACACTGCGCCCAAACTGCTAGCGTAGGCTGTGTTGTGCAAGTATGAGGCAGTTCGCTCGGTCTCGATCGAGGTTGGCGAGTGTCTAGCTTCGCTCTAGAAGTTTGGCATTAGTATCACTATTCAAGACAAGTGGACGGGTTGGAGTTGAAGCGTCGAGGTCAGGGGCTAGGGTCAAAATGTCGCGACCAGGGAGTGTCAGAGTGTGTCAGGCAAGTATAGGCATGCTTGGCAATAATCTCTGATCCGCACGATATCGCCGCCCGCGCAAGGAGTGGGACTCGGGGCCGAATGGCTATCTCATCCGAATGTGTCTCCCGACATGCGCGACAACGCTCCAGGCTGGGTGGTGGCACTGAATGGCCAGCTTGGACCTGATCCAAGGAAGAGGCAGACTTACCAAGATGACGTCAAATCCTAGACGTGATCGAGGACAGGATCAAGGTGTGAAGAGAGGGGACGACGACTGGTCTAAAGAGGGGATGAGAAGATTAGCGAGCTCTTGAGAGAAGAAATCAGCGAAAGTGCTGAAGGTCAAGAAAAGGAAGGACGGTATTAAAGTGCGCGCAGGGTGATCAGAAGTACAATGCAACAGTAGCGTACCTTTTTTCAACCAGAGCTCAGGTGAATGAATGAAGTTGGAGGTGGATATGAGTGGGTGGTACTTTGGAAAGCACTTTGTTTCTGGTGGGAGAGTGTGTACCTCACGAGGCCGCGTCGAGGGACTGTGGCTGAGTTCAAGGGTCGCCGGGCTTGAGCAGATCTTGAACCCTGGTTACCTAGTACTTTTCACGATGAGAGATCCGCAATGACGCTTAAAGAGGTGATTTTGACAGGAGAACACCTTGTAATGTAAAATTCCCTGGGCTTTGCTCCTTTTGAAGCCAGTAGGTGCAGCGGATTACTGTCAGAAGTGCAGGGTCTTGGTATGGAAGAAAACAAAACATGTGGCGGGGGTTCTGAACCAGCAACGAAGAAATGCCCCGGAACCCCACTTCAGGCTCAAAGAGCAGAGAAACAATTAATTAAACTACTACGTAGGCAATCTGTAACTAAGCCACGAGGGCGAGATCGTATAGAGACCCCGCCAAACGGTTAGCATTTCTAGTGACTTATAAGTGTCTTTCTACCCACGAGGAGGTGCAAGAACACGGGTTTCATAGTGGCTATAGTGCCTTATGTAAGGCAAATACCCTGGTTGATCGTCTTGGTGATAGCAAAGGAGATGATGAGATTACGTCTACACCAAGACGATATCTAGAAGCGTCAAAAGGGAAAGCGGACCTGGAGCCCTATTTAGAGGCATTCATCAAGGGGGGTTATACGGATGATGTTCTATGGCTGGAGAGGACAATGGAAGATGACTGCCTGTCATGAGAACACCGCCGCACAAGCCACGCAAGCACCGCCACATTTTCTTCTAGACCTCTACTAAGTACCTTAGCCATCATGATGCTAAACAGAACAAGTCATGGCTTGCATTACCAGAGCTCATCGTTCTGTTGGAAGTCTCGTTTTACGGCGTGAAACACTCACCTTGTATTCCTCCCTCAGACACATTCACTGGTGACTTGGCTGTTTGGACCGTTGATAGCATGGGAGGCTACATAAGGACGCACATGTGATCAACGTAAACAGGGTTGTCCTGGGAGCATGCATGAGGATCTTACAGCCTTTGCCACGCTTTCTCAGAACCGTTTTTGACGGAGTCCTCATCGGCGACGGGTATACTAGGAAAGTTAATTAAGATATAGCTTATAGCAGATGCCAAGGCATAATAGTGACGGCTCGAGAATGAATACTTCCACTATCACAGTGCACGCGACCACTACACCTCAGCATTATGTAAAAGTACACAATTATTTATTCGCTTATCTACTATCTACCATGCCGTATTCCAACACGCATCAGCTTCCCTCGGCTGACTTCTCAGCGGCAAGCTTGGCCTCCATCTTCCTCCGCGCAGCGAGAATCATCTCGTCCCGTCTGCGCTGCAGCGAAGCCTGGCGCTCGTCCCTATTCGAACTCCATCCCTTGCCCTTGGCATCCTGGCTCTCCTGCGGCGTCGTGTCCAGCTTGTTCTTGAGGTTGTATCGAGTGATAAGATCTGGCTGCGCCGGCTTCTCTGGCTGCCGGGTGGCCGTCGCGGCGCTACCGCTGGGTGCGGCCTGGCCGGGAGGGGGAGGCGGTTGGAAGGTGACTGGCGGCTAGATGGTGATACTGTCAGCAAGGAGCCTGATCGGGCAATGGCATAGCGAGAGAGGTTCGACATACCGTGTCCAGTCGGCCAGACAGTATTCGCTCCGTCGTGTTCTGAATGTTTCCTCCGTTGCGCTGCAGATCCCAAAGAATGCTCCGTCTGTCCGCCTGTGGAAACATCTGCTGTATCCTCTCAACCGCAACCTCCCTTGACCGAAGAAACGCTTCAGGGGATCGCGGGGCTCGAGGTGGCGACGGGCCTCCAAAGAACAGGTATCGTATTATCAAGCCGGAAACGACTAGGATAGCCAGTAAGTATGGCAATGAAATTTGATCGTCCGACATGGCTATATCGTGCGCAAGGTGGACGCTTTGCTGCAGTGATGAAGGTGTAGAAATTGACCGAGGGACGTGGTCGTCCAAGAAAGACGTTGAGTGATGATAATTAGAATGTAAAGTACAAGGAGTTTCATAAGCTGGAGGAGCTTTGGACGTGGGTCAGTGGCATGGACTACACGTTATCCTTACGCCAACTGGGGCGTGCAACACGCCAGGGATTCCGGATGTTACAGCAGCAGCATTGGGCGTGGGGAATCCTCGGCTAATTGTATCAGCGACAACGCCCATGATGGATAAGTTGACCTCAAACCGGCCATACTGCGAATATATATCGGTTTAATAGACTTTAGAAAAGGACTTTACAGAATAAAATAACAAATCAACACCTATTCGCAATTAAAAACCCAATATTCAATCATCACAAAATAGACACGACGTGTTGCGTCGACTGAGAAGCATCATGTATTGACACGGCAGTCCTATATCCAGGCGACAAGCCAGCAACCTCAGATATGACAGAGCATTTCATCCATAACCCAGGCCCGATCCCATCTCCCCAAGAAACAGTTGCCCTGTCTTGATGCCATAACGCCCCATTGTACGCTTCAATAAGTACGTATCAGTCCATAATCACATGTACCAAAGTCAAAGCGTCTCCAATCAAGGTAAATCACGCCCTATTAAGATACAACCTGTGCCTGGTTCAATGTTGTATCCAGGTCACCGTAGTGCAGAGTAAATTCCCTCTGCAAATTTGTTAGTATCTACCCCTGCAATCAGTTAAAGGTCCAACATACCCTCTCCTTACGCCAACTGGTTGTGTCCCAGACGATGTAGAAGCCTCGCTCGTGATTCGGACTGAGTATTTGAGGTGTCATGTGCTCGTCTTTAGTGAGCCAGAGCTGGAGTTTCTTGTGCCATCTCCAGTTTCGAGAATGCCTAGAAATAAGCGTTAATGGACCGCAAGCATGTACTGAACCAAGATTTTCTTACAGTTCCACTGCAGCCATCTGTTGCTTGATATCCGCTGTGCAGCTGTAGAAGATCCAAAACAGAGTCTCCTCGTTAAAGCTCTGAATCTTACTCTCGATAGGCTGGACATTTGTCACGCTGTAGCAATCTGGCAAACGAAACTTGCCAGCAGCAACCGCTGGTCGAGGAGGTGCATCGTCAAAGAGTGAATAATTCTGAGTCGAGAACAGCCTAAATCCATGTTAGTAGAGTCTCCTTACTAGACTTAAACACACATACTCCTGAGAAGATATGTCCAATCCTAGAGAGGTAGGGTCCATTCCCACAACCATTGCATGGTAGTCGGGGTAGTTGTTCATCAACGTCCGTAGACCTTTGATCCCCCACTTGTCTACTGCAGGCATGCCAGCTAGAGGGTCAATGGCCTCAGAAGCTTGTGTTTCTTGGTCGTCTTTAGGCAGCCCAGAAGCAGAGTCGTTATTAAAACCCACTGCTGAAGAGACACTGTCCACAGACCCCTCTTCTCTGGCCGATTTCTGCCGAGGATCCTGATCCAGGCCAGGAGGTTTACCATCCTGAGGTCTTGAAGAGCCTAGCAGAGTCAGAAATAATACATGGGAGATATAAAAGCTGGGAACTCACCAGGTGCTCCAATACCAGGTGGTGACCGCGCCTCGTTCGCTCGGCTGTTAGCCGAAAGTGCATTCAAGAGGCCATTCCCCCTATTGCTCGTTGAAGGCCCAGGACCGGCTTGAGAACCGAAGCCCAAAGACGACATCAAGCTCGCCGTTCGGTCTGATCCAAGTTCGCCATTTGATGTCTGGTTGAGGGGCGGGAAATCATCGACGCTGCTGGTCTGAGAGGGCTGACCAATGTTGCCTTGGCTACCGAATCTGAATCCACCTTGCACCGAGGGCCCTCTGGAAGAGGTAGGACTGAACATGTCATCCTGACCACCTTGCTGAGATGAGATTGGGGTAGGTTGGTTGCGTTGAATGGGGCCACTGAGGTTTCGCGACCCAGCCGTTGACCACATGGATGCTTGGTTGGCATTCGACATTTGAGGATTGTTCGATAATGACGGGAACTCGCTAGGGAACATCAGCAAGTGCATCCTGGCGACTAGCTTGAATCGAATCTCCAAGGACGCTAATCGCAGCCAGTTATACATACGATAAGTCGAGGGATGTAGCAGGTTGGGAACCTGACAAGCTCTGCGCAAAGCTAACATTTCCACCGAGTTGACGTCCAGCATTTTGGGGACCTGCTCCTGCCATGGGAACTCCTCCAAAAGCCCAGCTAGAATTGTTTCCTATATTTATTCACTATCATCAGCCTGAGCCCATTGTCGGTGCAACTCCGCCCGCACGGCACGCAACTCGCGCTCGATCAATGGCGCGTACCTAGTTTTCCGTTCGGTAACCGGTTTGTTCCTGTTCGCCCTGGTTGTTGGGGTTGTTGTTGGCCTCCAAAGCCACCAGGCATTCCGCGGAGTGACTGTGGCACTGCCCCTGCGATTCGACGACATCGTCAGCGTTGTCCTTGTCATTATGCTCTTGCTTGGCCATTCAGCCTTGCTGATGGTGACCCTTTCTCGTAGCCCCAATGTTGGTTCTAATCGATATTTCGATCCGTTGAAGCGCTCATGGGGATATCCGCACGGGGTCAATGAGGGCGGCGGAGGAGGGGCACAAGGTTGTCGTGAAGGGAGTTGTGAATCGTGCGGATTCGAATGCTGGCGCACAGCTCTTTCGGCGTGGACATTATCCGGGCGTGTTTGGCAAATATCGCATGCAGCGCGGGGTCTAGAGGCTGCAAAAGAATAACGTCGTGGGGGTGCGTCCTACCTGGCCTATTCATGATTGTAGAGGTTTGTCGCGAGCAACAATGATGCAGTGCAGTGCAGTTTGGTGTGGTGCGGTGCAGTTTGATAGTGGAAGATCGAGATGGTCGTAGCAAAACTTGGCTCGGTGCGACGTGGATGCCTTTTTGTGCTCAACAATAGGGATGTTTGTCGATGCGATCGTTTTCTCCAGGCCTGGCCTCGTTTAGGCTTTGGGTTTGACTGCTAGGTGCGTTGGAGTTGGAGAAGGCTGGCGGCACATCCATTGGAATAGAGAGTGGGTGGATGATGATCCGTGGGCGGGAATAAGTGGGTACACCCCCGACATCATAGGTAGCAAACGCCAATTAGGTATGTCTAGGTAGAGGTTGGCCAAGGCTGGACCAACAGAAGCACAGCATATCGAGGACTGTACTAGGTAGGGAGTTCTTTCGTTTGGCCTTCTCTATGGATGCGCTCGTTTCTCAGGAGCTTATGGCTTGTTTGAAGCTATTCTCAAACCCAATCTCTGCCACATTCCGTCCAATTAAAATTACTTTACCCTCCTTGGGCGTCTCATCCCCTGCAGGTCCGTCATTTATCTCGAAAACCTCCCGAACCCCCTGCAGCATCTTAACGTCTCCGTTGGCAAACACCAGACGTCCCTTGGAGCGGTGAATCTCAAAATCGCCCTCCTCATCAACCTCTGGAAGTTTGTTGTCCCACAAGACTGATCGCAGCCAACGGTCAACGGCATCTAGCTGTCCCGGTTCCAGGCTACGCACGGGGATAGTGACGGTTGATATGGTCTGAGCGGTTAGCCACATTCTCCTTCCAAATACTGCATGATGCCGCGGATACGTACAGGGTCGAGATGACTGTGCCCTTTGGCGTTTGCGTCCGATTCATTGAATTGATCGTAAGCGTGCAAATCAAGCAGGAATCCCTCGAGTTGGGGGACGACACTCCTCTCCGTCACATGGATCTTAGCAAGTCCGTTGATTGATTGGATCCTCTCCTTAACCTGGTTGAGTTCCGCCTCAGTCACCATGTCGGCCTTGTTGATCACAATCACGTCCGCATGAGAGATTTGGACATGAGCCGTGGTCATAACAGGGCCGTGACCGTGGTGATCATGCCCCTCGACGATGCCCTTCGGGTCGTCAAGGCTGCGCAGGATGTTTTTCGCATCTACCAGAGTGACTATGCCGTCAAGGTAAATGGTGCTTCCGAGGCCATCATCCACCCAGAAGAGGGGTGCCAGGTTACCAGGGTCAGCCAAGCCCGTGGTTTCGAGGAGGATGTAATCAAATGCGCCTTTCTTTGACATCAAGGTCTCAATCGCATTAACTCCCGTATCCCTAAAGGCAATCAGTAAGATATTTGTAAGCGTCATAAAGTCACAACCCACTTGACGGAGCAGCAGATACAGCCATTTCCAACTTCTAGCCACTCCTCTACTTGCTCATCTCCCTTGTTCACAGTGAGAGACTTCTCAATATCGAGTGCTGAGGTATTATTTAGAAAAGCAAAGAATATGCCTGCTCAAAAACACTTACAGTCTCCAAATTCTATTCATCAAGTTAGTGGCTGTTTACTGACAAGTCGTGGTCCTTCCAAACCATTCATGATGACGGCGATCTTCTTGCCATGCTGAGCTGTGAGAATATAATTCAACAACGTTGTTTTCCCAGCACCAAGGTAACCTATACAGTGTTAGAGAAGTAGGCAAGATGAGATATTGGCAGAGTTACCCGTGACTATAGTGATAGGGACCTTGGCCGTGATCTCATCGTCCACGTCGTCTACGGCTGTATTAACCAGCTCTGGCGGGGCATCGTCGTCAAAATCCATGGTTGAGGAAACTGTCACTTCGGACGGCTTTGCTGAGCTGCGATGAGATTTTCACAAGCCACAGTATCAAACTTATCGACGGAGTGATATTGCTGCCTTTCTGAGTCCAGAATGAATTGTTTATATGGCTCTGTCCAAGTTCGACATTCTCTTGGCATACCAGGCCCGCACCTGTGTGTAAGTTGCACAATCCCCCTTAGCTGCATTCTCGACGTTATGCATGTACCGGAGTCTCATTCAGGAACCCCGGCTTTAGCCCTGCCCAACCACCGTAGCCTCGTGTGTTGTTGTTGTTAACCGCCCAGCTCTTCTCAGATCTTTGATCGTGAGCTTTTGTCCCCTGAGGCTTCACAATCTACATATATGTCCGTCATGTCGCTAGCACCAAGTTCGCCCAGGCTACCAAGCCCTCCGCCAGCGGCTGAGATCCAGATTCCGCCCATGTCTCCCTCGGGCGGCTTAGCAGCGAGTCCTCAGACAACACCTCATGAGCAGTCGCAGCTTGATGCAAGCTCCAGGCGGCGGATACACCCAGGCACAAAAGCAGCTGATATGGCTGCTGGGCCGCCGTTGATACCATTGCATGAGGTCTTTGCGCCAGCATTTCCATAGACTATCAGCTTAGAGCTAACATGAACCAGCTCGACTCTGCCTTTCAACTCCAAGAACACCTAGCCGCCCTCCACTGCTACCATACTGCCTCCAACACCCAACCGATCACTCGCGCCACCGCACTACAGCTTGCGCAACCTCCTCACGGCGTCGATCGAACTATTTGGCTCTACGAGCTCTGTCGCTTCCTCATCTCGCAGTGCAACACCCTTATCGTCGGCTTCCTTTTCGACAGCCCACCCTGCAGCTCAACCACATGCCCTGAGATGCGCGCTTCCGAATGGCAGTTCCTCTGCGCTGTACACGAGCAGCCCAAGAGCTGCTGCGCCATTGACTATTGCTGTCACACCCTGGATTGGGCCGCCAATGTTGTGACAGACCAAAAGATCTTCCCTAGCCGTTTTGTGGTTCATAACGATAATCACAGCAAGAATGTGGGTGTCAAGAATCTGGTCAATGTATTCCGCAGACTGCATCGCATGTTTGCCCACGCCTGGTTCCAACATCGTGGGGTTTTCTGGTCTGTTGAGGGACAGACGGGCCTTTACGTCCTGTTCAAGACAGTATGCGACCTGTACGACCTGCTGCCCGCTGAGAACTACAAACTACCCCCTGAAGCTGAAGGGCTGGAAGCTCCCCACATCGAAAAGGAGGCCGAGAAGCCCCCGCCCACCATACTGAAGCCTTCGTCTCACCAACGGGGTCCTCCTGCTGAAGAAGATAACATGCACCCGACAAGGACAAATACCCGACGACACATCCGAAGCAGTCCTTCAACAGGTAGTGCCGTGACAACTGTTATCGAAACTGAAGAGGAGGAACCAGACGGAGTTTCACGAAAATTAAAGAACATGCATCTGACTGCTCCATCACCGGTAGAGGAAGAGCCAGAAGTGGCCGAAGTTCCTGTCATTGTCGAGCAATCATCTATTGGAGAAGCCGAACCCAAATCTCACGAACCTTCGGCTGAAGAGGAAGATGACAACAAAGATAACTCTGATGCTGAGGACGCCGACCAAACGATTGTTGAACCGGCATCAGAGCCAGATACTGTAAAGGATGAGGATACCCACCCCAACGAACCCGAGTCAACTTCAGACCCAGCGAAACCAGAGGAAGCACAAGAGAAGAGCACCTCAGAGGAGGATTCCGTTGATGAGAAGCCTTCAGCATCACCAGAGATCGCAGAGGAAGTACCAGATGCTGTCAAATCAGAAGCCCCTGAGACTTCGCCTGAGAGTGAGCATAAGCCTTCCGACGACGAGACGACAGCCACGGAAACGGCAAACGACAACGAAGATAAGAAGAATGAGAAATGATGGGATAGTAAAGGAGAGTCTTGATTGTGTCCACATCTTGCTCGCCAAGATGTGTTAAAGTCATGTCAAGGTAGCAGCAGTAGCAGCCTCACCAGTGTATAATGACATCGAGTACCTAATCAAGGCCAGTAATTCTAAATGCAAGGGCAACATATGTACTTAACGTCAAGTGTTCATCATGGTACCCTTCCTACTCCAAAGCTCCAGCTAGTGAATCCAATTCCCTCTTCTATTTCCAACTTGCCCATGATCTTTTCTTGATCTAGTGTTGCCGCCATGAGTGAGACAAGAGCCAGTAACATCCATAATTTCTGACGCAATATTTCAGAAAATCACCTTACGTTTTCCCCAGGGTGTTTATAAGTGTATATATATGTACATATTCAAGGCCCATAGCCTGTATCATGTAAAGGTCTCTGGTGCGCCTGAGCGAACCGACTGCTCCAGAAATCTCTCGCTCATCGTTTTTGTGTTGATGAGCCTACCCCTTGCTCTGTAGCAGGGTTTTGGCTAGAGCTCGTTGGTGCATTTGCCTCGTCCATCAATGACAACTTCTCGAAAATATGCCGAGCCTCCCGAATGCTCTCTTGTTGAGCTGTGACAGCTGCGGCGTTCCGTTCATCAGCAAAATTTCGGATCTCCTGCAACAGTGGACTGAACCCTTCCTCGTTGGGCAGCCACCAATGCACACAAGATGGTTCTCGAAACAATTCAGCCATTTTAGTACGGAGCGAAATAGGATGTATATATCTGTACAATAATCAGCTGCTGCTCTTTTACGTTTGCTTCCAGAAAACACAAAATCGGTCAGGCTCTTACCCCATAGTCTCCAGTAGAGCAAACTTGCGGCGAAACCACATGTGATGGCGGGCGTCCTGGGGGCAGAATAGGGCCGCAATTGCAATGCAGGCTTGTATCAGAACCAGGACACTTTTGGGGGTTGAAGGCCAGAATTCCAAGGTTTCGAAATACTGGCAGGTTCTGGAAGCATGCCGCTGAAGATCAGCAAAAAGCAGATCTGCCCTTGTTCCGGACGACTGGCATTTATGCATTATCATGATGCTATTCCATTCCGCACAAAGAACCGTGACATTGAACAGTGGATAGTCGTAGAGAATACCAACGGTATAGGGATTGACGAAATCCTCAGGATCGATATTTTCTTGAGGTGGAAAATCCTTGACCAGGTATCTTGGGTCTTGAAGGGCAGGGTCGCGTTTTTCTTTCCAATCAATGAGTTTCTGGTTCAATAGATCGTGTTCTTTAACAAAAGCTTCCTGGGATATTTGGCCTCTGCTGCCTCGCGCGAAAAGAATCGACATGTCGTAGGAGATAAGGCGGAGTTGAGCAGACCATTCGTCAATTTTCCAATGTAACTCTTCTGGGCGAGCTGTCATTTCGGACTTATAAAAGTCTGCCATGGCCAAGAACCATTCTCGAGGCAGGTCGGTAGGAAAGCCTCCCATTAGAGCAACAAAGTTATCAAACCGAGCGTACCAGCTAAGGCACATGCGACCCATAGGTGTTTGCATAACTGTTTGCGGACTAAAGATACTGGTAAGGATTTCAAAAGCTGCTTTTTGGTGTCCCATTAGGTTAACCCAGTCGCCAAAGTACTCCTAAGAAGCATGGTCAGAACGTCGATATTGAATTTCGAGGGCAGCCTGCAAGTCATACTTCGATCGTAGCGAGTTGAAGAATAGTTAAGAGAGTAGCAATATTGGGTTTCTCCCTTCTCTTGAATAAGCCAAGCAGCTGCGTAACACTTTTATTATAGTATTGCAGGAAATCTTCAAGTTTTCCCTGCTGATTCTGAAGAGTACGATGGTAGGCTGAGAAACCCACAACTGCATTGAGCAAGGGTTCATGGCGAGTTGCCATACTGGGTAGAATTGCCGTGAAAAAGTCATCGGAATCAACAGGTATGCAGTAATTAAAATGGGTGATGTTCTCAACGAAGAAGGAAAGGCCTTGTTGATACTCCGGTGGTAAATGTGACCAATCGGCATCTCCCAGCTGGATAGGGAATTCAGCAGAAGGATAGACAGCCGCTAGGCTTCTCGGAGTTGCTGTTGCAGTGGAAGGAGATGAGCTCCTCGATTGGGTGGAAAGCTTTGAAGACTTTGTCTGGTCTTCTGTTTCATCTTCATCGGCAATCATCTCAAGCTTAATCTCTTGCTCAGTATCTTCATCATCTTCTGATTTTGACGAAGGAGGACTGGCTTGTTGACCAGAGGCAGCAGAGTCTTTCGCTCTACCACTGGATGCTGTTAAACCCTTTGATGGAGGATCTGGATAAACGCATTCTCGGTTTCCCTTCTTGCAGCCTTAGGAGCGTTAGTAAAACAGTATCGCCGCTGCCGAGTAATGCAGAGCTGCACTCACGTTCGCAGATTGGTCGAGTTTCGTCACACTGGACAAGTTAGATATGGTTCTAGATCAGTCCTGGAACACGTACCTTGACCCTTCGACTTCGACACATGAAACAGCCGGAACGTGTTCTTCGATGTTTAACATGGTCCATGGGCGTAGAGGCGCCTGTTGCTGACTTTCGACGACCTTTCTGCGGCTTGGTTGGGTTGAACATCATCGGGTCCGGGAATCCGGTAAAATACCCTAGCTGTTGATACGAACCGGGCATGGGCGCGGATACCATGGGCATTGGTGCACCATGGATTCGGGGGTCCGACATCTCCTCAGAAGACGTAGCCGGACTCATCCCAGCCCCGGACATGGACGACAGGAAGTGGTGATAGTAATCTCCCATCTTGAGAGTTCAATCCCAAAGCTTTGAGTAGTTGATTGTTTCAAAACTGCTGAATGGAGGGTCTGGAACGAGATGACATCAACAGCCTGCGATTCGCATACTTTCCAAGAGCTGGTGACTGAGATAGTTTGGGGGCGAGCTAGAGGCACCAAGCGAGAGCAACTTGTTCTTAGTAAACACTCAAGCTCGAACCGAGGAAGGTGTTAGAGACACCTGGTAGTATGTAAATGTTGAGAACCGACTGCCGACGCTCAAACTTCATCAAGACCCAGACGAAAGGGGTCATCGGTTTTCCCCACAAGCTGCCAAGCTCGGGTTGTGCTAGCAACAATAACAACACAGCACTCCAATCGTGACTTGCTCAACGAAGCAATCTCGGTTCGAGATCGGAAAGCTGTGCGGCAGATGATATCGTTAGGGGTCCAAAAGCTTATCCAGGGAGCTGTCCCAAAGAGGCCCAGAACGAATGGTAAAGAATTGGATATTGTTGGATTTGTCCACTTACACTGCGGATATATCCAGCAGCAACAAGACGTCGATATATGGACCGTGGTGGCTTGCAAGATCACCGTATGGTCTGATGAGGGAGGCCCGAGATAGTTGTAATATGAAAAAGGCCGTCAACAAGAGCATATACATGTATGTATCGCGGCTGGTGGGGTGGAGGAGCACTGTCACCCGTGACAGGGAGAGAGATTGATCGATGTAGAGGCCGTCAGGGCCCTTTGCAGTAGGGCAGAGGTTAGACTGATTAACTGGTTCTCCGATCCACATATGGGGGCGTCGATGAGGAAAATTGCAACGGCTGGAGGGGCTAACTTGGGGCGTATTTGACCAAGCAGTTGGTTAAACCCCTGGATATGAGACTGAGAACCCAAGTGGTCATGCCCTGACTCCCTAAGGAAGGGAGCTTGTCGCATGCAGGCCTGACGGGGCGTCAAACGCTGATCAATGGAAACGCCCGGACTCGTGGGTCCCGGGAACCAGCCAAGAGCTTAAGCTTGTGCCTTTTGAACACTCGGACGAGGGGGACGGTCCCACGCCACTGACAAGCAGGTCATTAATCGCGGTAGATGAACGGGGCTCGAATGCAACACTGGTGTGACTAGTGATTGGGACAAGATAGAAAGAGCCGTTGGTTACCAATTTGAACGATGCCGAGTGTCGAAGCTCCCAAAGCAGAGAAACGATTAATTAGTTTCGGGGACTTTTCGTGTTTGCACCAGCGTGGAGTCGTAAGGTGTAAGTAAGATGAGAGAGCCGCAGGGATGAACTCGGTATGATGGAGCACGTTTTTCAAAGGCACAGAGAACCTGATAAAGCGAAACCAACTAGAAGTAGAAGCGGTTAAAGCTGTCTCGATATCCAACGATTAACGGGTGAAGAAGCTCGAGGAAAATCGACGAAGGCGTTGGGCGTGGTAGCAAGTCACAGCTAGTACGTCTCAAGTAAAGACCAGCAAGGAAGCTATGAGGACAAAGCTGACAATGACATGGAAGAACCATCAACGGTGTGTTCAATGCGGTTAGCAAGGACGATGATCGATGCGCCAGGGGTGAACACCAAAGATTAGTGAGTATACAAGGCGACGAGATGGATGATGTTATTACACTACCAAACAGAGCGCGGGGCGGGCTGAACTTGGGTCCCTTTGGATGGGAGTGGAGTGGAAGGAGACAGGCGGGAAGCAACCTGACTTACTACCTAGGTACGTAGGAACTACCACCCCCCCGTTCGTTCATGGAAGCTTAGGCTGAGGTGCCTGCCTCAACAAGCTCAGGTACGGTATTGTAGGTACCTTACCTTACCTACCTAGTCACTACCTATATAGGTAAGTAACCTACCTAGGTAGTGAAGTGCTAAGTGCTGTACCTATAGTAAGTAGTCTAGGTAGGCGCTATTACTAACTTCATCTGCTTCAGGCTCTCTCTACCACGTCAACTTTCCTTCTTTCTATCCAAAAAGCAAAGCATTGGCTTCTCGCATCAATAATCCCGAACTGCTCCGCTTTGTTTGACATGGACCAGAATGAGCCCGATCTCCTGGGTCCAGCTTGTTTATCTCCGTACGAAATGCCGTTTAGGCTTTGCCTGACTGGGACAGTGCCGTGACCGCAGACGGACATTTGCTGCGCGAACCGCTTCCCTGGGCTTGCACTGTTGTATGTACGTACCGAGTCCCAGGTAACTGAGGTAGGAATGCCTCAATTTGATCTCTACTTGACCCAAAGCAGCTAAGCATAATCCAAGTGACTTCAAGACCTCCTTCTCGGCTCCACCACGTTTTCACTCAAGATTCGATACGTCCTCTCCGTTGCAATACTGGCATGTACCCAGTCGGTCCATGGTCGATCATTCAATCCAGGTTGTTGAACTGGTCCATGCCATGCAGCAGCCCATGCTGCTGGCCGACGAGACATTAACAAAAAGGAAACTCCAGTATTCGATCACTCAAGACTCTGAAAACACATCGGCCATGCTACATTGCAGTTTACTCAGGCCGCTTTATGATCCTTCGTGTGGCATTTTCACATCCGCGTCTGGGTTCTTAGCATTTGGGCCTGTCTGGGGGGGTATTTGCTAGGATTATCCATGAACAGGGTCACAAATCAACGGTGATGCAACCTCCCAGGACTGTCAGGGTATTGGTACTCTCTGGACCAACTGGTTTGAATCAAGATCGAGAGCATCACAGGCAAGTTACACTAGCCCCTGCCATATTTTGTCCTACGTCAAAACAAATGCGGTCGTTCTGATGCATCCTACTAGCACTATGTACAAGGCAGCCTACATCGGTCTCCCCGGCTTTCCTCGTCGTCACATACTGTAGCTGTACCGGTCATTGACAGGCTTGGCACTGGAATGCGGCCACTGTCCCTGGTTCTGAGACAGCGAAGGTGACGATCTGATAGGACATCATCGACAAGGGTACACAAGAAGAGGCCATCCCAATGAAACCCCTTGAAAAGACGGCGCGGAGCGCAAGCACCACGGTCCGGATCCGTCCTGGCCGTCACAACTTCTGACATCTGCTCAACAACAAATAAAACGTCTTAATGATGACTTAGGTGCTTGGACCAAGTCCCGTTCCCGGCGCCGCGTGTGGGCCGTCGCGTGGCCGGACCTGGTAATGAACGCCCGCCCTCATGGTCAAGGCTTTTCGGGTTGACTTTGGCCCGATAATTCGTTGTTCTTCATCAACATCAAGATCAAAGACAAATGAATTGGTTTTTGTGAAATATGTGTTTTTTTATCAGCCCAATGGCAAACTGTAGTTTGATGGCTCAGTATTTCTATGTTTTCTTCTATCATCTGCTTAGCTAAGTTCTCCCACAACTTCTGGTCTCTGTCCTTGAGTCATCTTGCAATTTTCCTCTTGATGAAGCATCTCAAGCCTAGCTAGGACTGGATCAGCCTGAAACAGGGCTTCTCCCTATAGTCAGCTAAAACGTCCCGACTACTCCGTGGAGCCGGCTTTCAAGACCAGAATAGACATGGTCTATTTGACAATCACTATGCCCTATTAGTTCAACGCTGCATATTCTGGGATGGCCAGTACGTACCCTTCGTACGGTACATGTACCATGCATTCGAGTGGATAAGGAGGATTAACATGCAGGCTAGAGAAGATCTTTTCAGGGACCCCATCTTTGCACATGCAGGCTCCCGGATACCTTATAACACTCCTGCGATGGATACAATTGGAATCGTTCATCATCACCTTCAAAGCCGACACCCGAAATTCGTCGGACACTTTGGTAATTTTACATGATGGGTGTCGTCGGCGCCCAGAGACTCGACACATAAAGATGTCTATTATTATGGATGGTGACAGCAAGAAGGGGAGTCTCTATTCTCTCTTGCAGCATTTGTCAGGAACTTCTCGTAAGGCTGAATGGTCCCTTACAAGCGCATCACAACCGTGAAAATTTCTGTAAGTTAAGGAAGTTATGACTCGAATACAACAACACCCAACACCAATGTTTTCAAGAGCTCTGACTAAAACTTCGCAGCTGTCTCAGACGTTTTGAACCACAACAACATATGACAAGTCACGCCGCAACCAGGCTTACCTTGTCTGCCCTTGTCTAGCTAAACATGCTAAATTTTAACACGAACAACCAACAAGCGACCCACAGGGCATACAAGATATCCTGGTTTTCCATAGGCCTACACACACTTCCCGCAAGGCTCAGTTGAAGCTCAAGGGCCAAATCTCGACCGTTTTGAGCTACCTCAACTCGCTATGGCTGCGAAGGTTGTATCAAGTGCTAACTACCAGTGAATATGATGGGTGTTAAAATTTCACTTTCAGCTAAATAATAAGTTCACGCCAAATAACCAATGCGAAGGAGAATTGCGCCATGCCGTTGTGGTGCAGCGTGCGCTGCTGGATTCCTCATCCTTGCTCTATACATCCACTTCACTTTAACTGTTGTTATGTTCCCATTAGCCTCCCTTAACGAAATACGGACTGAAATCACAGAAACTCGCTGTTCACACGAATGGTCCGCCAAGGTAGCCTCGGCAAGTACCGCGTTTTTTTTTTGTTTTTTTTTTGTTTTTTTTTTCCAAGGATGTGAATGAATTTGAAACGCTATCGAGATCTTTACAAGTGGTCTGATACCAGAAGGAAGACGCACTCAAGGCTAGCGGCTACCAATACCAGAAGTAGGGAGAGCAAGCGTCAAATGTCATGGCAAGGAAGCGTCTGGAGACATGAAATTACTGTAAGCCCTACTCCGTATCCGCAGGTGCAATTCCGCACCCGTCTTGGCCTTTAAAGAGGAGCCTGGGAGCCTGGGTCTCCATGCCCAGGAAACAGGACTCTCTTGAAAGCCCGCTCGGGGATCCTGCCGGGGTCTAGAAGGCTTCTAGTTGGTGCTCATGGAGTCAGCGCGCGCACGCTGGAGACAACTGCGACATTGTGCGAAAAGTATATATGCCTTCACAGCATTCAAACGCAGGGATGGTATATACATATCTTCAAGGAAGAACCCGCGGGGGTTCTCTGGTTGTTACTCGCCAATCGATATGATTTGACCATGAAGCTGCTGCAAAGTCTACAAACAATTGTCCCATCTTAAGGGCTCCTGTCGTCCTATGGTTGATCCATAGTCCTACACCATCAATACATATATCTCCACCACAGTAGAACACGGTGTTGACGGAGCTTTTGCCAGGCACTCTTGAGGGGTTGTTGCGGGGAGTCGTGGAGATAAAAGCGCTCTCAGTATCTGCATCGAGTCTCACTCATTGTTCATTCTTTCAGGGTCCCGGGATACAACATAAGAACCGCAAGGCTTCTCAAACTGGAAAACCAACAATGCGTGGGGCGTGGACCCGGGCTCGGGGCTCCGGTCGTGCCTCTCAACATCCACTATCACGGTCACGACAAGAATAACATCATGGTCGACGTCTGAGTAGACTGGGGAGAACTATCATGAGTACACTACACTACATCGCAACAGAACACGATCTCGTTGTGTTTCTCGGGCCCCTACATTCGTTGAATTTCCGCCCTGTACCAAGATCCGCGGAAATGCCCTTGTCAGCTGCATCATCAATCCGGACAATCTTTGTTTCTAGCCAGCGATTGCCAACGCTCAACTCAATGTGGAATGAATTGCGCCCAGCAGCACCAACATGCGTAATGACGCCTAAAAGAGTACGCGCATATGTCTGCGTTTGCGGTACGTACCGCGACATCCCCTGTCGTAGCCCACGATTTACTATACCAATTGGGCACGACCCCTGCTTGATAGCTTTGCTGTGAACCTTACGAGTAAGTCTGTCGGTACGACATAGAAGCAGGAATGGAGGCTCTGGATGAATGCAGAAGTATCTCCGTCCAGGCTCAGGACGATCAGTTGCAGTAAGACGGGAATTAACACTAACCTATCTCCGTTCCCTGGTTGCAACCTGTTAAAGCCGGTACGTGGATTCTTTGCTACCAAGAAACCCGCGCGCCTAAGTTGGCCAATGAACCTACAGGAACAAAAACGTCTGCAATGCAATCAGGCTCTGCTCTGGCCTGGCCCAGGTCGACCAGGCGGTCTTTATTCTTACTTTGCTCGGTACGTGGTTGATCAAATGACTTGTTCTGGTTCAATTTCTGACTCGTTTCAACCCTAGTTCAGCTGAAAGACCGTTGCCGCCGTCGTCAATTAAGTGTCTCTTTGGTGGCACCAAGGTTTGCTCACGAAAGCGCTAGAGGACTTCAACCGTTCCGTCAGAGTTCTTATTCGGCATGTTATGTCTCCGCCTATCTCAAATGCCTTGTCTACAGTAGCAAATGCGTATAACCCCATTGTCAGATTGCTCAAGACATGGAATTTGATCTGCGGAGTGTGAGATAAATGGTGCATTACCTGGTAAGTTCCTTGTGCATGTATACACCTACAACAAATTACCCTGGAAGATACTGCACATATTAATCATGCTAATCACGGTGGGTGATTGCCTTCGGATGCGCGGGACGATGCCATGCGACGGATAACATGGATACTTACCTGGATGGCTACGTACTGGTCCGGGAGACAAGTTGCCCCCAGACTAGGGGTAATACTACCCTAGGCTTATGGCGAGAGTATTGATTTGTTTTACCACTTTGCGCCTCTGGTATGAACAAATAATATGGCTTGCAGATTGCTATTAGGTGCGTATGGCAATAACCATTGGTTAGACAGATAGATAGACATGAAAGATTTGGCTCGGTTTCGGTTAGACCCTGGTCATGTCTAAAACAAAGTGATATGATGATTACGCTAGAGCACCTCAGCAAGATCTGGATTTATCACGATATTTTCAGGAGCCTGGAGAAGAGTTGAAACATAGCTCCTGATTTAAGCCGTCAATTCTGCGACAAGGGCCACGCCACAACTACGAAGATCTGCAATATAAAAACAAAGAAAACAAGATTGAGCAACATTGGCTTGCTTAACCCCTTGACCTAAACCCTATCGCGCTACTCGCACAAGACACCACACACGGTATACCACGGTACATATGCAGCTTTGAGGTTAATTCGACCAGCCCCCTACCTCAAACCAACGTCTATGACGGGATTTGGATCCACGCCTGCAGAACAACTGGGTTAACATGACAACGGTACTCGGCATTGACGTTGGCATCGACGCCACCAGACGTTTTGTGTCGGCCCTCGATGCTGTGTCACTCACACTCGTCGCCGTCACACTTGTCGCTTTCCTCGTCCCCATCTTCATCCTCTTCCCACCCGTCCCCGTGGACCGCAGCGATGTCCTCCGGCAGACCCACTCCCGGGCCGGCGAGGCTCTCCGGAGCAGCGACCTCCGTCGGCAGCCTTCGCCAGATCACCATATCCGGGAAGCGCAGACGCTGCACATCTTCCCCATCGAGTCATGCGGTGGAATTGAACTTGGACGCGATGGCGCCCAACCCAACGGCCTAGAGTACGACCACATGTACACGTTTGCTCAGCTGAAAGCAGCAAATACTCAACAAGACAGCCACGTGTGGGAGTCTGTAACACGCAGCCACTTCCCACTGCTAGCTAATATCATGGTCGACCTCTGGGTCCCTGATCCAAACAAGACGAGCCGTCTGCTGGGCAAAGTGGACGGCGCCTTTCTGGTCGTGAGGTTTCCCTGGACAGAGGCAGGACTGCAGGGTCTTATGCAACGTGTCTCAGCCAAGCTCAGCCACGGACTTGGAGCCGTGTCGGAAAAAGAGTTCATGTTGCACGTCTCGTTTCCGAGCGACGACGATATCCGCGTGCACGGCTACTCGTTTGCCAATGTCAAGACGAGGGATGGGATCACCACGGCTTTGAATATGGACGCGGAGCTGCCGTCCGAACTGGCCCGGTACCTAGGGTCCGAGCACAGACTAGGACTCTTCAGGGTGAATCAATAATCTTCAGGATGAATCACTTGCGGCCCGAGATGTCACTGGAGCGACTCAACCTGAGAAAAGGCTTGTCCCGCTCATGATAGTTTTTAAGCTTATGAGCTATCCTAGCCGGATCAGGGATCTGTCATTTCTCATTTCCTGGGAATGGGTGTCGGCATAATCAGTTAGTTTTATGTAAAGAAACAAACCTTGGTACCCTTCGAGGGCTATGTAGCAAGAGAGTAATTATCCAAATGGTCTTACATCACATACTCGTTTGTCTAGGCAGCACAGAACTTGAAAAACAGCTGATAAATTCCAGAGGCTATCCATGCCTCACTAAATCAAGCAGTATCAAAAGGTATCCTAACGTCGACATGAACACTATATCCACCCAGCGCCCCGGCCAGCCCGACGCCCCATGTACAAACCCCATGCAGTTCCTTTCGTGCACTCATTTCAGACATTTATCGGTTCCCATCAATATCATTACTTCATATCCGCCGGTGTAAGCGCCTGTACCATACTGGTGCCTTCACTGAAGCGTGTACGGAAAATGCGGTTCGCGTTCTGGAACATGCCGTCTTTCAGACTGACAACAATGAACTGCGAGCCCTTGAAACGGGTCTTGATGAGGCGACCGATGTTTTGCGTGTGTGAAAGATCCAGTGCTGCGTCGACCTCGTCAAGAATGTACATAGGCGCGGGCTTGAACTGGAGCAGAGCCATGATAAGTGAGAGAGCAACCAGAGACCTGTAGAGCCAGATCGTTAGTATTGTTACCCAGCGGAGTTTACAGGGGGGGAATTGCTTACCTTTGTCCACCACTCAGTTCATTCAGACTCTGCTTCCACACTTTACCAAGACAAACCTTGACCTCGAGACCATCGCTAATAGTCTTGCCCTCAGGCGGATCAAGTTTGGCAAAGCTACCCCCGGGAAGTAACTCTGAAAAGATGTTGCCAAAGTCACCGTTGACCTTTTCCCATGTCTCCTGAAGAGCCTTCTTCTTATAGTCATCCAAGCTGACAATGGTCTCCTCGATCTTGCGCTTGTCCCTGATAACGGTCTTGATCATGTGCTTGAGCGACACTTCCTTCTTCTCGACACTGTCGATCATATTCATGACCTTGGGGTTGATCTTCTTCTTCATCCCCTGGAATCGTTCAGTCAAGTTATGCAGCGTTGATTTGCACTCTCCAATGTTGTGGTTCTTAAAGTCATAAGGAGTTCCGCTGCGGCCAAACTTGTCCTTTTCTTCCGAGATCCAGTCGAATTCCTTTTCAAGACGGGCGACCTTCTCAGCAGCACCTTGTTGCTCTTTGTTGAACTTTTCCACAAGGTGGCCGAGCTTTTGCATCTCGAGACTCTCCTCAGCAATGCGAGAGTTCTTGGAGCGGATAGCGTCTTCCAATGCTCGAAGCTCATCATCGAACTGATGTAACTTGGCGCGTTCATCATCAAGCTCAGCCTGCACCGTGTCGTACGTCTCGGTCAGTTCAGCCTTCTGCTTCTCAAGATCTTCAATATCCTTCTGCTGCGCCTTGATGGCAACCTCGACTTCTTGCAACTGCTCTCGAGCGGCAGACAAGTCAAAACCTGCTTGCTCGGCATCGAGCTGCGCGCCTTGAAGTTCTTTTTGAAGCGCTTTCACTGCGGCAGTATTCTTACCAAGACCTGCTCGTAGCTTATCAAGGGCTTTTTGGAGTTCGATGAGTTTGGCATCCTTGTTGGTGTCAAAATCCTTCATGTCCTTCTCAATGGTCTTGATGTCAGCGTTGGCTTTGGCCTGCCGAGACTTTGCCTCAGAGATGCTCTCCTTGAGCTCTGTGATGGTTGATTTCATGTTCTCGACCTCCTGAATGATGGATGACGAGGAGTTGCCACTGATTTGTTCCTCGGCGAGCTTGATCTCGTGGCTCTTCAGATCTAGATCCTGCTTAATTCTGCGAGCCTGGTCAAGCTTGGCCTTTTCGTTTGATATCCGAGCCTGAAGCTCCTTCAGGGTGCTTTCAGTTTCACTCAGTTGCCGAGTCAGGCTGTTGAGTTTCTGGAGAAGAACAAGCACGCCGCTTGAGTTCGGCGAACTTCCACCGGAAAGCGTACCAGATGGATCGTAAGCGTCGCCCTCGAGGGTGATACTCCTCATGCGGACGTTAGGGTCAAATGTTACCCTCTTGGCAGTATCCGCATCAGCACAGATTAGAGTATTGCCAAAGACATACTCCATTGCTGCTGATACCTCGTCGTCATATCCGACCAAAGACAATGCCAGGTCGACCTTGCCCGGTGCGATATTTTGGGCTGTAGCAATAGTTTGAGCAGAAGCCTTGAAAGCAGCAATCTTGTTGAGGGGGATGATTGTCACTCGTTTCCGTAGCTTGCCTCTTTGCAGGAGCTGTGTACCCGTAACCTCGGTATCAACAACCACGTTGTAAAGACGGCCTCCAGCACAGATCTCCAACGCCGTACCGGCCTGTGTGTGCTCCTTATCAAGAGTGAATAGTTGTGCGACTAGTCCCTTGACCTTTGACCGATCAAAGTTAGGCACAGGATCCGCATAGTTGAACTCTGTGTTGGCAACCTGACGTTTCAACTTGTCAGACTCCTGTCTCAGGTTTCGCACAGTTTGCTGTAACTCCGATTCTTTTTTGTACATCTGCTCTTCTTGGCCTGGCTCGAAGCCCAGTCGACCAAGCTCCTTTTCGAGCTTTTGTGCCTGTGTCTTCAGCCCATCAAGATCACGCAGGAGATCGGCGTTCTGGTCCTTTGCCTTCTTGGCTCGCGGCTCCTCTTCTTTGACACGCTTCTCCAGGTGTGCAATCTTGATTTTGGCTTGTTCTTGCTCCGTAGCTGCTGCAGTTGCGCGGTTTCTTGCATCTTGGAGCTGACCCTGATAACCATTTTCCTGACCGTCTTTGGATGCCACACCTGTCTGTAAGGTCTGGAGAAGCTCCTCCTTTGACTCAGCGTCTTGATTTTGTTGCTCCAACTCTTCCTTTGCCGCGTCGTATCTGGCCTTGGCATCCTCGAATGCGGCCGTCTTATCCTGTAGGGTAGCCTCCAGCTCCGAAACCGTCTTGTCAACTGCCCCCCTCTTCTCTTCTTCTTCTGCCAAGCTGGATTTCTTCAGTTCAAGGACAGTGGCTAGACGCACAAGTTCATTTGAATGCTTCTTGGCTGCTTCCTCTAGTGCTGATGCCTTGCCTCCTTTTCGGAGCTCCTTGTCACGCTGAGATCGTACTTTCTTGACGTCTTCTTCAAGATGAGATATTTCACTCCGTAAACGAGCTGCCGAATCCTCCAAATCGCGTTGCTTCTGCTTTCTTCCTTCAAGGTCCGCTGCTGATTGGCTTAGAGAGTCCTGATATCGAAGGTAGTCGTATGCCACGACCACTCGGGTCAGTCTCTCGAGATCGTTCTGAGTTTGTTGAAAGTCCAGGAAAGCACGCTTTTCAGTTCGCAACTTCTCCAATTTGGGCTCAATCTCGTCCTTGAGAAGCTCTCGAAGCTCAACCAATTTGGTCTCCTTCTTTGCCATTGTCTTGAGTGCTTTATCTCGGCGATCCTCGAACATTCTTGTTCCAGCAGCTTCCTCGATCATTGCCAAAATCTCAACAGCCTTCATGTTGAGGACTTTGGTGATTCGACCCTGCATAATTAGGAAGTTGGGGTTGTTGATGTTAAGCTGGACTGATTGAAAGAGATTCTGCACCGTTTGTTGTTGAGCACGATGACCGTTGATGAGATACTTCGAAGTTCCTCCAAGGACAATCTGTCGAGTTACGCTGATGGTGGCATATTCTTCGAAACCGATCGGGGATTTCTTGGTTTCTCGATTGTCGAAAACGATTGTGACACTGGCTTTGGTGACACCGGCTTGACCGCGCTTATATATCAAGTCCTATGATAGATATTTAGTATGCAGGGACTATAAGCTGGTCGGCGGTGACTAACCTGCAAGTTCTGCGCTCGAACAGTCGACATATTGGTGATTCCGAGGACAAAGCATATCGCATCGAGGATGTTTGACTTTCCACTACCGTTGAGACCGGTGATGGAGTTGAAACTCTCGTCCCTGCGCATGTTAGATGTGGCCTGCACTGTTTTTGCTGCATTATTTACCATCCCGAAATGACCGTACGCACAGCGTACGACTTGAAGCCCTACACAAAGGGTTAGCCATAGCGAACGTTGATAAGAGGTAAAGAATTCGGTTTCTTACGTCAATAATTACTTCAATGACCCTCATGTTGATCGAGGTCGAGCATCCACGACTGCGTTGAATCTGTTGCTTTGTTTCGTCGCTCCGCACTCCAGGGGACGCGAAAGTAAACAAGCATGGCCGATAAGACGCTATCAGCACGTGTTAGGTATAGTCCCTTAGCTGATATCATCTGCGCTACTCCACTATAATGAGTGCCCAAATACCTTGAGCAAGCCCATGACAACGTAGTTTTTAGAGTCTAAAAGCGTCTTGATGTACTTGAAGCAGAACTCTAGAACCATGAGGTACGATGGATATTTCCCAAGAAAGCTCATAGTTATACGACTCTACTCGTGATTAGTAAAATCACATCTTGATATCAACAGCGTGAAGTACTTGTGCGAGTTCCACTTCCAAGAACGATTAACGCTAGTCCTAACTAGGCCTCCGCGTAAACATCCCTCTTTGTTATTGAAACCTAGCTTCTCTCACTCTCAACTTCTCAACTTCCATTCGCGCAACCATTTTGATTCTATCTTGCCCTACAACCCCAATGAGTATATGACACATATTTCACGACTATAGTCGAATTTCAACTTCTTTCACTCTCTCGCACGCCTTTTCTCGACCGACACAATGGCGGCAATGCGAGGACCGCGCATTCCAACTGGCTCAGCAGCCTGGGTTGCTGATGAGCGCGCCTCTGCCCTTCAGATTGTCGATGTAGAGGTTGATGAGTTCACGTATGCGGCTCACAACGAATTCGCATGGCTCAACGAGCATATGGCTGGTATCTTCAGCGAGAACGAAACGTACGCGTCACGATTCTTGCTTTGAACGCGATAACTGATAGCTCTGCAGTAACATCGCTGAGACATTCAAAACACCCGGGAAACTACGCGGCAAGACTCCTCGAACCGTACGGAAGTTGATTACAACTGAGCCAAGAGTGGTAGGTTTAGCATGTGGATGCCTAAGAGTAAACAAATGCTAATGTTTGAAAGCCCCTGTCAAATGTTTTTGGAGGCACGCCATCGAGCTCAACAAATCGATTCGCGCAGCACCTCAGTGCACAGTCACCCCAAAGGGAGCTATTAAACCAAGCCAACTCTCCTTCTCGACGTTACGCGCCTTCACCTAAACCGACACTGCCCACCTCTGACGAACCGATTGAGGATGCCCACGAGGACCAACCTACAAGTGACGCGGACGGCATCCATTCGGATCAGGATGTTCATATGACTGTCGAAACAGACATGGAGACCGCTCCAGAAACTAAATCACAGTCTCAAACACAGGGTGACTCTGGATATTTCGGAAGTCAAGATGCCAATCCCACACATTTCGACCCTACTACCGAAGACGATACCTCACTTATTGATCCCGCTACTCTTGACGAAGCCATTGTCCCTCCTCAGCCAAGCTCTTCACATGCTGTTTCTTCTCCCAAGCAGCCTGCAATCGCTTCTCCGCCGGCAAAGGTTCAGCAAATGACATCTGATAACGATGTGGACGAAGTTGAGGCCGAGCCTCAGGAACCTGATGATGCTTCGCTGGACGATGCAGAGTCTCAGTCTGACGGTTCCAGCCCCGTTCGACGAAATTTCCGCAACAGTTTACAATTCCCTTCTCTCCCTGCTCGAGAACCACTAACGGCCGGCAAAAGCCTTGGTGCCAGAAGTTCTCGAGTAAGCCACCTTGACTCTAAGAGGGCAAGCAACTTGGGGAGAAACACCAGAGGAAAGAGTATCACAAAGCCTGGCGAACGAGACAGATCAGACGATGAGGATCAGGATAAGATGGATGTTGATGATCCCACCTCAGTACCAACTGAACAAACCAAAGACGCCGAGGACCTTGCTTCGAATCACAACAAAATCTACACCCAGAGACTGCAGGACCGAATCAGTGGGCTTGGCCAGTCGCAGCCAAATGGAAGCCGGCCGTCGAAGTCAACTCACAACCTCACAAACTCACAGCAGCCGCAAGTTATATCCCAGTCAGCTCCTGAGCCGAAATCAACGTCGCCCAAGAAGCAAGAAACGACAACTCCCGGTGCTTTCCCCGAAGACGACGACGACGACGACTGGATCCACCCTCCGGCTGATCAACAAACTGCTGCCACAACAACAATTCCCTCGCGGCCATCTCTTTCTAAGAGTCGAACTGCTGATGTCATGGAAGGAATTCATGGCAAGAAGACACTGGGATTTTTCGAAGATTTGAGCGCTGAGGAGCGAATACACATGCAATCACCTGCTCGCTCTATCTTGTCCCCCCAACGGCCTAGTTACTTGGGACATGGCAAGTCTGCATCTGTTCCCGTCGTCCCCCTTGCGACAGCTCTAGAGCCACAGGAAGAAAGTCCCTTGAAAAAGACGACTTCCGCTTCAAACAATTCTGATAGACCATCTTCTGCTGTCACGGCCCATACCTCATCATCTCCTTCGAAGTCTCCCACAAGGCTCTTTCGTGACAGTCCTCTCAAGCATCTTAAGAACAAGATGTCGTCTATTCTCACTACATCCAAGGGCCTCATTGCCAGCAGTGCAGCGTTGAGTGCTGAAGGCAAATCCTCGCTGCTCTCTCCATCCAGAACTCAAGTGGGATTGCATCCTGGCCAGTCTTCAGAGTCAGTTGCTCCTAAAGCAAGCTTGGACTCGTATCGAAGTGGCGAGAGTGTTGACCAGCAATCTACCCTCTCTCGACCTGTTGCCAAGCGGACTAGAGCTTCGGTGGAACGCGAGAAGGAGGAAAAGCGGCGAGAGAAAGAAGCCAAGGTCCAAGCCGAGCAAATGGACAAACTGGAGAAGGAGCGTGAGAAGGAAAGAGAAAAGGCCCGAGTTTTCAGTAAGGAACAAGAGAAACTTGCCAACATGGAAAAGCAGGTTGCTGCCAAAAAGGATGCTGAAACAATTGCTCCTAAGGTTACACCCAAAGCAACTCGAACTAGCCCTCGGAGGAAGGCTCAGGAGGAGCCTGAAACCAAGGCTGCGGAGCAAGATGTGGAGATGGCTGACGCTCCCACTCCCGCTTACCAGCCTTCTATCCCTCGATCTGCTGCTTCTAGCCAAGTGTCTCGCCCTAAGGAACTTAGACGACCTATGAAACCTGGCAAAGAGACCCTCCCCAAAGCAAAGGCAGCACCCACCGTTATCAGAGTCAACACTGGCTCACAACACTCCCAGTTTCACCCTGGCAGCTCTGTGTCCGCCGGCTTCCAGGACCATGGTGCTTCAACAAGCTCTCAATCTCAGCAGCCCTTGGCGAGCAAGGCCTCTTTGCAGTCAAAGCCACCAGTATCAAACCTGAATGCCTCGGTAGGATCAAGCGGTCGCCCCAGGGCTCTTGACCTAGCAGCAAAGAAGAAGGAGCAAGATGACCGAGAGGCACAGCGGCGACGCGACGCGAAGGCAGAAATGGAGCGAAAGAGGGCAATTGCAAAAGAAGAGAAGAGAAAGCAGGAACAGCTTCGTCGCCAAGAAGAGGACCGCCAGAAGCGTGAGCAGGCGGATGCAAAGAAGAATGCTCAGCGCCAAGCCGTCCTGGACCGACAGGCACTCATTGAGAAGGCTAAGAAGACTCCAGCTCCGCCTCCAGCCGTTCGATCACAACCAAATGGCCCTCCTGATTACAGTCTGTCTCAGTCAGTGCAGCGAGGAGATGGTCCTCCAACTCGCCCCCCTTCCCGCTTGAATTCTGGTATCTACAGGTCTCAAGACGATATGGGACGCCCTACCAATACAGGTTTGACGAATGGTTCCAAGTCTGGACCCAAGCGAACATTGGGCTACGATGCCAACGAAGAGGGACCTGCAAGACAACCACCATCGCGTGGTCCTCAGTATCAAGCGAAGGATGCAAAGCGCCGCCGGACGAGCGATGATTTTGCCGATGAGCTGGAGACAGAACAGCCCCCCAACATCAAGGGACCGCCAGTTCGCCCGTCGAGCGCCATTAAGAGGGTAAGACATCCCAGCAATCTCTCATTTGTACCAACAGAAATTAACAAGCTCCAGGACCTGCAGGCGAAGAGCTTCACCAGTGGCTATGTCTCCCAGAGTGCCACTCAAAATCTGTTCAAGGCTGCCGTTTCTCAGCACACAAGCCATGCTAAAGGAGGCAACCCCATGGACATGGCACAGATTCACAAGGGAGCAATTCCATTTGCTCCCAATCCCAACCCCGCAGGGCCTTCATATAAGACACCAGCGCGTCCTGGTGCTATCAATGGAATCAAGTCGGCAGCCAAGTCTGCGCAGCGATCATCGCCACGATTCCAGAACGGCGAGGCTATCGAGCTCCCGGAAATCCAAACAGACGACGAGGACGAGGACGAGGAAGAGCCACCGGCTGGTACAGTTGCAGCGTGGGCTAACTCTCCTTACATTACCAAGGCCCTTATGGATCAGGAGACAATGGACCCCTCACGAATCTTCGGTCCACCTGCGCCATTGAACATGGAGGAAGTCTTCAGCAAGAACAAAGACCGAATCCACAAGTTCCGTGCTCGAACTTCCAGTGCCAACTGGAGTGGTGCAGATCGTCTTACTGAGGATGACATCCGAAAGGATCTCGCTGCCCGAGACAAGTTGAGACGAGAGGGAGGTTGGTCGTATGAGCTGGGCAGGGACATGCTGTAATGGTTTATGGTATGGATGTGTACATGAATGCTATGGGTACTTGATGAAGTCTCACTTGGGAATACGGAGAAACTGGATAAGTGGCGATATGGGCTACTGGACGAATCGGAACAAGTATGGGAGCATAGCATCCGAAGCAGCAGACAGGTTGTGCATTTGTGATGGATGAGGCAGCATTTTGTCATTGTCTTTTTGTTTGGCGCATGGCGAAGGGTAATAAGCAAATCAGATACTGCCGAGGGGCTTTGGGTTTAGTTTTAATGTTTGCTGGGTGCATGGAATACATTATCGAAGAATTGCAAATCAAGAAAGACGGCTGATACTGGCTTGTGATTATGATTATGTGATTTAATCACAATAATTGAGTGTCATGTGAGCTTTGCCTTAGAAAAACAAGGTTTAGAGGCGTCTCGAAGCCAATTCCCCACCAGAATACGAAAATCTCATTGGAAGGCGAGACTTATATCTCCGAAAGGTATCCATCCATAATCCCGGCTTCCAATTCCCAGCCTCAACAATTTTTTTTAACCGTTTTCACATGTCAGAGCCGCATCGGTACGATAAGGGTCCCCCATAGCCTCGTGCCTGGGTCCATTTGATGTGGTTGTTTCATGACAATCGCGTCCGCCTCTTTCTTTTGCTCGTTTGTTCTTCGTCATGAGACCTTTGTGAAGCTACTAGTCATGCAACAAAACCCATACCTTCTTCAACTTGAAATCGCATCATGATTTACTAGACATCTGTTTGATATTTGGCTTGACCTCATATTCTCGATACTCCATTCTACTGTCTTTCTCCTCAAACATTCGGATCACTCAATCCTTGGCGTATTTGCAACATGACATCCCATCTCAGATCATTTGCACCTGCCTTTGACGAAGTCAAGGTCGATCAAATCACCGAAAGCAGGATCTTCAACGTGGTCGCTATGCTTCCAACGTCGCTTCAGTCGGGGCCGATCCGTTTCCTCAAGCGGAGTATCAGCACTCATACGTTGCATCCAGATGTCACGATCCCAGGATCACCATCAAAACCTCGGCCCCTTTCAGAAGCAGACGTCTCAGGTGCTGTGACACAGCCGGCTCAGGCCAACATGATAGAGCGTAGCAATGCAGCTACATATCTAGAGTCCCAAAGCGTAGGCGCCCAGCCGATCAGTCGAGTTCTTTATTCAGAATCGCCAGAATATGAACAAACTGTCCGAGCTGCTTCTGGCGTGCACTGGAAATTTGCCCGACAGGGTGAGTCTACTCTGATGAATTAACTGAGCCATTCACTGATTGTTGAAACAGGTACAAATCTCGTCAATATCTCCATAGATGGAGGCAAGGCCGCCGTGGCAGAGGAAGATGTTGCCTTTGAACGAAAGGCTTTTGTCGACGGCGTGACATATCTTCTTAAAGCCCTTCCACAAGACCTGGATGAATGCGAGTTACAGCGGATTCAATACGCCTTGCCAGACCAAGTCCACCAACCCAGTCAGAGTCTAACTAGGGCAGAACCTGACTCAGGCCGCATCACTCCCAATCAGCCTCGTTCCATCATTCACCGTGGAGTTCAGATGACAGTAGTCAATCTTATCTTCTTGCTTAGCTTCCTGATGCCATACCTGCTGTTTCTCGTTAGGTGCGCAGCTCGCCTGGAACGCAAGTACAAGGTGTCCGAGACGCTTGTGGGCCATGGTCTCGACTTTGTTAACTCAATTGGAAAGCAAAGCGCTGCTCTGACCGAAGCAGTAGGCCAGATGAACGATGGTAAGGTTGCCCAGGTTTTCATGGAGATTCTTGTTTGGACGATAGATGGTGTTACGCAGGGTATCTCGGATGGACTCGGGGAGGGCCTCTCCATGGTGGGGTCCAAATCAAAGAGCAGCAGCTAAGTCTACGTTAGGAATATTTTAAAACAGGGCTTTTTATAGACATAGAGGCTGGTGCACACGGGTTTGAAAGGCATACTGCATTTCATAGCGCATATTATAGACTGATAGATAAAAATTGATTTCTTCAACAAAGCTGTAAGCCAATCGCGAGTGATGAGTTAGTTACTTTTTGAGTCCCGCTACCTAGCCACGTGATATCATGTGGGTATTCTAACCCGGGTGGGGTAGTGTCTTTGAACAGATAAGATAACGACTGGAAAAATTCGATTTCTCGAAAACCGTCGCGCGACCCTTTATCGCCTCTCATCCATCCATCTCCCATACCTGGTTTATTCCTTTCTTTACGCTGCTTCTAATCCCTTCTTCCCCGGGAGAAATTTGATCTGGTACGGTAACGCAGTCTCTGTTTTTATCTCTGTATCTACCTCTCTTCAATCGGCCATCATGTTTCGATCCAGCCTTCGGCGCTGTGCCACCCAGGCCAGAACCGCCGCAACGGCCTCCCTCCTCTCCCAGACTCGAGCCGTTTTGCCTGTCGCCCGCCCTCAGGTTTTGTCCTCCAAGTTGTCAATCGCCTCCGTCAACAGAATTGCCGCCTTCACTCGAGCATACAGCAGCGAGGCTGTTGCTGAGCAGCCAGAGCAGACAAGCTCGGAAACCGCTGAGCCTGTCGTCCGATTTGCCGAACTTGAAGGCGTCCACCAAAATCTCATCCGGTCCATCATCACCGACATGAAATACGATACCATGACACCTGTTCAGGCCAAGACTATCCAGCCCGCTCTCAAGGGTACTGATATGTAAGTATTCTGTGCACGTCAAGGCGCTCGACCTCGAGCTAACTTTTCTCAGTGTCGCACAAGCCAAGACTGGTACCGGAAAGACCATTGCATTTCTTTTGCCTCTTTTGCAAAGAATGTTGGAAGAAGACACCTCGCTTGCTAGCCGGGGCGCCCGACGCGCTGCCCGATCCGATGACATCCGTGGTATCGTTCTTTCTCCTACTCGAGAGCTTGCCGAGCAAATCGCCGTCGAGGCCCGTAAATTGGTTGCCAACACCGGTCTCGTTGTTCAATGTGCCGTTGGTGGCACTGACAAGCGCAGTATGCTTCATCAGACCCGCCGACAGGGATGCCATCTTCTAGTCGCCACTCCCGGTCGTCTGAACGATTTGCTCTCGGATCCCAGCAGTGGTATTGCTGCGCCTAACCTGGCCGCTCTGGTTCTGGACGAGGCGGATCGAATGCTGGATACTGGTTTTGAAAGGGAGCTCAACGAGATTATTGGACAACTTCCCAGCACCAGCGAAAAGACCCGTCAGACTATGCTTGTCTCTGCCACCATCCCCGACAGTGTCATCCGCCTCGCCCGCAACATGGTTCGGGCCAATGACTTCGAATTCGTCCAGACTATTCCTGAAAACGAGTCCCTCACCCACGACAAGGTGCCTCAACACATCGTTCCTGTCACTGGCTGGACTCAAGTTTTCCCTACCCTTTTTGAGTTGATAGACCGTGAAGTTGCCAAGGCTCAAGAGGACCCCACCGCACGTCCCTTCAAGGCCATTGTCTACTTCAACACTACTGCTCTTGTCGAGCTTGCTGGCGAGCTGGCTTTCCAGCGTCGGCGAGAGGCTCGTCAGGCTGGCTCCGGTGGCCTCAACAATTATGTCATGCAGTCCAAGCTCACCCAGAGCCAGCGACAGAAGGCGGCTGATATGTTCCGTTCTTGCAAGTCCGGAGTCCTTATGTCTACTGATGTCACCGCCAGAGGCATGGATTTCCCTGATGTCACGCACGTTATTCAGATTGATACCCCTCGAGACCGTGAGTCTTACATTCACCGTCTTGGACGAACTGGCCGACAGAACAAGGAGGGTGAGGGCTGGCTGATCCTTCCTCAATCTTCTGTCTCTAGTGCTCGCAAGCTCCTCCGGGGCCTTCCTATCGCCCAGAACAAGTCTCTTCAGAGCGCTGAGACTGATGTTGAGAGCGGAGAGACCACCCCTGCTCACGAGACAACCCAGGCGCTCTTCAAGACGCTGCCTCGTGGTATGCTCGTCACAGCCTATACCTCAATGTTTGGTGTCGCCACCGACAAGGACGTGTTGGCCGAGGAAGTTAACACTTGGTCTCGCCTCGGCTGGGGATGGGATGCTCCCCCTGCTGTTAGTTCCGCCTGGGCTAGGAAGATGGGTCTCGCTGGCGTGCGAGGCATGAACATCGACGACAACGCACGTCGAGAGCGCTCAGATTCTGGCGCCGGTTTCCGAAGCAACCGACGAGGACAGAGTGACGACCCCTTTGACGCTATGTCTGCCAATATTCGCCGCGACGACGCCCCCGGCCGTGGTGGTCGAAGCAACTTTGGCGGCCGAAGCAGCTTTGGCGGCGACCGTAGGGGTGGTTACGGTGGCGACCGAAGAGGCGGTTATGGTGGTGACCGAAGAGGTGGTGACCGAAGAGGCGGCGACCGAAGGGGTGGCTATGGTGGTGGCCGCGGCGGTGGTGACAGCGGCGACTTCTCCTTCTAAGGAATTGGCCGTTAATGATGCTCGCTCTCGGTGGTGAAAATGTAATACTAAAAGATATGATGGACAGCTCGATGATTTGTATTTGTACTGGGCATTCTTGTATGATGGAATTGTATGATACGGGAAAAGGGGTTGCTTTATAGACATGTCTGCAGGCGTCATTCTACGACAACTCTACTTAAGAAATGATTCTAATCCCAACAACTGCTTCTTTGGTGTGACCCTTGCTATTGTTGATGAGCCCTGCGCATAGTTGCAAGGAGCTCTGAACAATGATCCTAACCCACGAAAGCCGATTCAACGCCGAATAAGCCAAGTCCCGAGCAAATGCGCTTACTCCCAATCAACGCCGAGCTAACAGAGGCCAACCTATATAGGAAATCATGGTATTCGCTGGCCCATGAGCATGTTAGCATCCCACAAGAGCACCCTCTCGTCCCAGCCCACCGAAGCCACCCAACCACCCATACCAAAGAGACACCAGTCAACTCCTGTTACGAACTCTGTATGACGGTTCATAACTCCCATCTGGTTACCTATTAACGGCCCCATTGCTGGTCCCTGCTGGTTTGAGCCATCGTTCCATAAACGAACCGTCATATCGTAACTAGCACTAAGAAGAGTGTCGCTCGAATGAGGGCTCCATGCCAGCCTCCGAACGGCATATTCATGACCTTGCATGATGGAGAGCGGACCGCCGTTAGGGTTTCGGATGTCAAAGGTTCGCAAAACTCTATCCACGCCGCCGGTGGCTATGACGGTATCTTTGTACTTATTCCAGTCGTGCGTAAGGATCTCGGAGGGCGGAGAAGCTGGGCCGGGCGATGGCTGCGGGCCCGAGGCATGCACTGGTATCGTCGACGCGAGGTGGTATTTGGCTGAGGTCGGCATTCGGAGGTCGAAGATGCGGAGGTGAGAGTCGGAAGAGACGGCCGATATCAAGGCGGGGTTGGAGGGGCAGAAGGAAGTGCTGTAAGTGCAGCTCCCGATGGGAAGCGTTTTTATCGAGTGATTTCGCGTCGGTGACCACTGTCTAGGATTAGGATTTATGCCTCTGGCTTTAACAGAAGGGTCCAGAGCCTACGATTTTGACGGTGCCGTCCCAGGAACTGGAAATGAAGGTATCCTTGGTTATAGGGCTCCAACAAACCGAGAACGTTTCCCTCTTGTGTTCGTGGAAGTTCATGACCGGGAAGTCGTTTACACCTAGGTCAAAGAGCTTCAACGATCCATCACCACATGCCACGATCAGCTGGTTCTCGTTAATCTCGGACCAGGCCAGGTCGTAGAGCGCGTCGTTTGTATCGAACCTGCGACACAGCTGGGTTAGCCTTTATGGTATAGCGAACCTCAGCCGGCGAGACCTGGATTCTTCATACGTCTTCTCGACCTGTACGCCCTGCGCTGTCAAGCCAAGAGCAAATACACGGCCATTGCCTACAATGCCAAAGTTGGCGGATGTCGCGACGGCGATTCGCGAGTCGTAGTACGGCGAATACTTGACGGCGTAAGCGTTATACCCTTGGGTGCGGAATTCTAGCATTGCAGCCATGGCGGCGGAGAAGGGTTGTTACAGACTGGGCGCATCGATTAGGAGTAGTATTATGGTAGAGCAGAGCTACGGCCAACAATTGCTTGTCTAGGTCATGGAGCCTCCTCCTCGAAGCTATTGACATGTGCCTCGGTCTCGGCAATCATCTAGACCGCGGGGACGCTTATGCGTCTAACGCTATCATGCGTCATCAACGGGTTTATGCAACAACCGAAGTCATTCAGATATCGTATCACGTGATATCGCGTCGTTTGAAAGTGTCGCGCGAGTCCGAACTACAGACTACGAGCTGCGCATCTATCAAATTCACAATATGCTGACGGACGTCTGTCGTATACTGCTTTCAGCCACCGCGGACACGACCAAGAGTTCTGAGATCCCGCGACTAAGACTATGAAAGCATTTTTGACACGCCCGAAGCGGAAATTGTCTCCAGAGCTCCAACTAGAAAACGCGGAACCAGAAGAGCCTACTGAAGTCAAATTAGCCCTTCTGTCGTCTTTACATCCACAGCTTGATCAAGAGGCCTTGCTCGACATACTGCTGGCTCACGATGGCTCGGTTTCTGAGGCGTCAGCGTCGCTCAGAGTCCAACCTCACGTAAAAAGGGGGGCTCGAGTCGTGGGATATCAGCAGTCTCTGAAGCAATACGCATCTACAAGTGACTCTAGCCCTTCTACTACGACACCAAGCAAGAAGAAGGTCAAGTCAAAAGCGGGGAGGACATTACACCTCTACGACCCTGATGATGTTGCTGAGCATACTCCATGCACTATTATACACAACTTTTTACCGCCCGAAGATGCCAACCAGCTGTTGAAAGAGCTGTTGGAAGAATCAAAGTCTTTCGAAAGAATTACATTCCAGCTGTTTGAAAACGTAGTGTCGAGCCCACATACGTCTAGCTTTTACGTTGAAAGCTACGACGAGATTCAGCGCCAGAAAACCGAGTATCACTACAATGGCGGTCGCCTGACGGTAATTATCTAAGTGCCCTTTCTGTTCAATTCAGTGTTTGATACCTCACGTACAGGACGTTCGACGGATCACACCGCAGCTGGTTAAGGTGAAGCCAAAAGTCCAAGAGGCTGTGAACGCCGAGATGCAAAAACGTATCAAGATGCGGTATCCTGATGGCAAAAAGCTGAAATATCAATCCCCGAATCCATGGGCACCGAATTCGGCTTTTGTCAACGCTTACACCGGTCCACAAGAGAATGTCGGCTGGCACAGCGACCATCTAACATATCTTGGGCCTCGTGCAGTTATCGGGTCGATATCTTTAGGTGTAGCCCGTGAGTTTCGTGTCCGTCGGATAATACCCAGGGACAACGACAACAAATCTGTTGAAGACTCAGACGCAGAAGGTCAAATATCGATACACCTCCCACACAACTCCCTTCTCGTGATGCACGCCGAAATGCAGGAGGAGTGGAAGCACAGCATTGCACCAGCGATGTCGATCGATCCTCATCCTATTTCAGGGGCGACTCGTATCAACATCACCTACCGCGATTACCGCGCTAACATGCACCCTCGGTTTACGCCCAAGTGCTCATGCATGCACCCTTGTGTACTCAGGGTCGTGACGAAAAAGAAGGACAATTTTGGGAAATACTTTTGGATGTGTTATGCAAACAACATGCCTGGCAAGGAGAACTGTGGGTTCTTTCAGTGGGCTGAGTTTGATGATGATGGAAACCCGCAGTTCAAGAAGGTTATATCGGGGATTGAGAGTTGAAACTGTAAGGTAGCTGTGATTCTGCCTCATTCCTTCAACTCAATTTCCGAGTTTGGCAAAGGTTTCTTCATATAGTTTTGAGAACTGCCACCGAAAGAGCTGTTACTACGCGCCTGTCACAAGATGAATTACTTAATGAAGTGCATCGCTAAAAATGATTTAACTGGTGAAACAAAGAGTTATTCAAACTATCCGGCAACCAGAGCTGGATCGACTTGTTTGAACCCTTCACGGCCGATGTGAGTAGATAGAATTCACACGCTCCTACACCCCAAGTACACATCAGCTGTAGCTATTTAGAGCGGTTTCTGAGCCCCAAGACTTAGTCGTATTCTTAAATTCTACTACAGAAACTGTTCTGCCCACTATGGTGGCTGAAGAAATGCTTAAATGGTACACCATCGAAGGTCAAGTTGATTAACATAGACGAGGAAATATGTAAGGCATTTCCAGGAGGTATATCTAAATGTAAGAATATCTGGGCTTTGGGTGGGTGAGTCGTAGGGTTTAAAGAGATTCGTTCGTGCTTAGCTCAACTTTTTGAATGCATCGGCTCAGGGTGACCATTGTCGGTAATTTGATACCGGCAACAGCAGAACCCTATTATGAAACCATCTATAATCTTTCACACTATTAATGGCCTTCATTGAATGAGTCTTGAGTGAACGAAAGCCTATACAAGCCCGAAGAAAGTGGTGCTGAAGAAATCGTAGTTGGCTTTGAGGACCCTCGTCGCCTGATATGGCTAAGTACTTGATAAATAGAAAGTTTAGCAATAGGATCTATCAGGATACTTATTAATTCATCCAGACAGGACGCACGAGATTATCTGTCGTGATAGACCCAATCGAGTGGGCGATGCGACTCGGTTGCCCCTTGTTGGTTCATGCTTCTAGAAACAAAGATCTCAGAAAGCACATGTTTAATGTCCACAGTTCATGTCCCTCGATACTATTAGACTTGCTCCAAATATCTTCAGTCCGCGAACATAGATGTGCTTCGCTTCACAAGTTTACCAAACTTGGCGGGAAGCCTGTCGCTTACGGTTGTAGGCAATATTCCATCGATGTGGCTAACCACCTCTGTGGCTCTCCTTCGGAGGCTATTCCTGGTGAAATACTGGGGGGTTGAGTCTCTACCCAGGGTTTTAGCATTTAAATGCAATTGTTGGTCTGTCGTCACAATAGAATCCTGAACAGGAGCAAGTATAACATAGGCACATTTGCTTCAGAACTTACGCGTCGCGTTCGGGAAACCTTTGGAAGATCATCTGATCAAGGTTATCTTTGAAATTCAGAAGTTTGATGTCAGATTGTTTGGGCCGCTGAATTGTTCTTTCCGTCGCAGCTAGGCTTAGGCAGAGGCCATCAGGTGTTATCTGGTCGTTCGCACAATCAATATAAAATGCAATACCAAAACCCTATCCAATAATGCCTGTGTAAGCACTAGCTAAATCAATCTGTTTTATTAGGTATATGACAAGACGTTGCTATCTTTAGCGGGACTGGAATAGTCGTAGAAATGGATTCATTGAGTTCACTTTCACTAACCCAACCATCCCAAACTCACACAAATCTGTCAAGATCGTCATCTTTGCCATGATCCGACCAAAAAGACGTTCTATGCTTAAAATTAACTGTCTTAGATCTCGTTAATCAGCCCCGCAACAGCCGCAGATGCCCCTATTCATGTGACTCTGGCCAGGGAGGGAGGGCCTCAGGTCTTGGACTATGGCCCACCTACTCGGTTGTTAGGTAAATAACCGGATTCTGTTCTAGGAGCAACTAGCAGTACTTTTCGCTTCAACTAATATCCGGTACTTTCATACATCAATAGTTGCGCTTTGGTTCACACTGCATGGGGCTGAGAGCCAGTTAATGTAAGTGTCGCTTCGACACAGACTCTCAACAGGAGGTCAGGGTTTAAAAGCCGTCTCATGATAAAACTGATTTCAGGCTAAATGGATAAACATAAACGGTATGCCCAGTCTTTTACCTGAATAACATTGAAGTTATCCAAATCTATCGAGCTCTAGGTTGGGCAAATGAGAGTGCAAAGTGAGAATGTTAACAAAATCAACCATAATATTTGGGCCTCTACTTCCAAGGCATGTCATTTAGCCTAGACGGTACATTATTGGAGTCGCGACATGGGAAATTTCTATTAACTACAACGTCAGTTGGTTGGTGTATGGAACCAACTATCTTATTAAATGGATGGGCAGAAGAATTAACCATAATTGGGCGCGAGCGGCGCGAGAGACCTCGGCTGGGAGACTTGGTAATGCAAAGGCTCAGGCCAACAGTGACTAGGTACGGAAATATCGCAAGTCGATATTCGTGTTACATCTATATCCGTATGGAACTAAATCTGGACTTTATTCATCCTTAGCAGAAAGTGACGTTATGATCACCTAGCTCGATCATACGTGTAGACGACGCAATGTAAAGATGTCTTTTATCTACAGAGTATCAACACACATACAGTCAGAGTAAGGAGTCTTTTATACGACCCGCTACAAGAAAATTATTGCTCTTCTGTGAAAATAAGGTACGCACGGCAGTAGGGAAGCCAATATCCAAATATGGAAGGTCTCGGCGAGCGACGTCATTGGTCGTTCATCGTGGGCCTGTAGCCAGCCACACAGCAAGCCACTTGCATTGGTGCCCAGTTCGCTCCTGCCAGGCACGAAAGCCAATTTCAACTTCACCTCAACTACCTTACTACAACATACAAGGATCTTCCCTTATTCACACTCATCAACAACTTTACTGCAAGGATAAAAGGCGTTGATCGAAAGTTGGCTGAAGCTCTGAAGTCGTTTACTCAGCGTTGACGATTATCAAAACCTTAGCCCTACGCCAAGAACAGAGGCCTGTTCCCTTGTATATTCTCATTGCCCTTTATCCGAACTCTCCTCCCACAGCCAAGGGTACTCAACATGTCGGAACTCAACTTTCCCGCGTCCTCATCAGCTATGCTCGAGTCTCGTCTTCCTCCGGCAACACTCTCTGGATCCTCGCCATCGCGACCATTTGTGACTCTTACCTTTGCAACTTCACTCGACTCGTCACTTTCCCTGGCACCTGGTGTTCGTACTCGGTTGTCTGGCCCTGAATCCAAAGCAATGACCCACTACCTTCGTTCAAGACATGCGGCCATTCTTATCGGCGTCTCCACTCTACTTGCCGACTCACCCGCCCTGAACTGTCGCATCGCTGGTGCTACAAGTCAACCTCGTCCCATAATCATCGACCCCCATCTCCGCTGGACTCCTAGCCAAACAGACAAGGTCCTCGAAGTTACCCGTCTCGGTAATGGTCTAGCGCCCTTCGTCCTGACCGGGGTGGATACCCAAAGCTTGCCTGCCGCGAGCGTTACCTTGCTCGAGCAATATGGCGGCAAGTATATTCATGTTCCATCTGCGCTTCCGGGACCTAACGGCCGCATGCGCTTCGATTGGAACGATGTGTTTGATTCCTTGCTCCGCGAGAATCTTTACAGCGTCATGGTTGAGGGAGGCGGTCAAATTATCAACTCGTTGCTTGACCCGAGATTCCACAATCTAGTTGACTCTGTTATCGTTACTGTTGCGCCCACTTGGCTCGGTCAAGGAGGCGTTGTTGTATCTCCGGACCGCCAACAGGGCTCGACAGGTGTTCCGGCGCCCGCAGCAAGACTATCGGATGTGTCATGGCACCCTTTTGGTGAAGATGTTGTCTTGTGTGGCAAGCTGCATAACTAGTGCCTAAAGCTAGGCTTTATAAGAATGTCTATCTTTGCTGTTCAGTTTCGGTCCCACGCTCTTTGTTTTATGCTGATGGGCATTTGCTCTTCTTACTCGCGCTCCCCTGATACTCAAATTCTAGACCAGAGCATACTCGCACCACCTAACACTACCACTCGCCAAAGTCATGGATGGCGCCTTTGATATCGGTCTTTAATGATGATAGGTTGGAAAATCACATGGTTATTTTCGGAGCAACACGAAGTTATCTAATTGACGGGGTCATTACTCGAACATCTCAAACATGCCCCGTCAGCCTGGCTTCCAGGGTTCGAAGCGGATAATACGCCAATCCTGTGACAATGAACGCTGATTCAAAGCCAATATCACCGATTCGTTCCCCTATAGGCCCGGTGAACCATGGCGTGTCCATGGAAGGTATAACCAGTCCAAGGCTGATTGTTGATGCACCAATGGCAGCCAATCCAGTGGGAAGATATCGCCTTTGATTCCATATCTTGGGATCATACGAGTTGTAGTCCCAGTTTCGAAAAACAATGAGCTCTTCGATTATAACAGCGTCGAAACATCCGGCCCAGTATCCAATCAGAGACAGAAAGTTCTCAGGGGACGTTGCCCATTGGGCTGCTGCATAGATCGCCATTGGAATCATGATAGCCAAGGTGACAATGATGAAGACGAAGCGGGGCACCTGGGTGAAGATAGGGACAAGGGTCTGCAAGCACAGAGCAACCGAATAGCTTGACAGTACCATGTTTCCCACGACACTCAATGCGAGCACGACAAGAACGAACTTGCCGAACCCTCCAGCTGGCTCAAGCATCTCGGCCAACACGCCGCCGATTCCATAAGCGTCCCAAGCCGTCTGCCACGCTTCAACATTAGGAATAGCACCACCAATAGCAGCGCCAAGAATAAGCAATGGCGTCGAGGGAGCCAGCAAACTGAGGTACACATAGGAAAACACCTTAAGTCTGTCAAGGTTGTCAGCTTAGCCATCTACTTGCTTGGTTTTTCAGGCGAGCGAGAATTACTCACTTCGACTCTTGAGGCTCATGGTAAATGGTATAGTCAGAGACAATCTCACCAAATGTCATGAAACAACCTGCCATCAGACTTCCATATCCAATAACATTCTTAACGCTTGCCGGTTCATGGTCAGCTTGATTCTTGAGGTGTTTCCCACCGCAGCCAACCGCGATAACGATGGCAATCAAGTTTGGAAGCCACTGCCACCGTTGCCATAGATGGAGTGCTCGATATCCCAGAAACGCCATGACGAAACTGAGAGTGCAAACGATTCCGATGCCTACATTCACACTTACATTGGCCTTCTCGTTCACGGAGGCGATGACCTGTCCGCTGACAATTGATCCTATGAGCGTGAACCCAGTTACCGTTCCCGCGTTGAGAAGAATTGGGATCATTCCGAGATACATTCTGATTTTCAAACAATGATTCAGCAGTCAGAACTTGGCACGATCATGAGGCTCGCAACTTACCCGAACGAATATCGAGCTTGTACCATTTGCCGCATTCCGGTTTGATAACCCCCAATACTCATAAATGCTGGTGGTATGCAGGTTATGATGTTGAAGAAGATGATTATCAATGAGACATCTCGCAAACCTAGGCCGTACACCATTGTGCCGAGCGCTCCAGTTGGTACACTAACTCATTGTTAGCCTGCCATATCATCGCTAGATTGGTTGTTTTGAGCGGCAAACGGTAGGATACAGAGAAGGCATGTGAAGAATACCGTAATGAGGTTGCTATGCTGTGTTTGGGTTCTCTCCTCTGGCGGCACTGGTCGAATACCGTTCTCCTCGATACCGGCGGCAATCAACAACCTATACCATCTCGAAAGTATACCCGTCCTCCGAGTTTCAGAAGCCGAAGACTCGGAATTAATGTCGTTGCTAGTGTCGTGGGCTCTTATGTGGTTTGATATCTTGGGCTCATAGTTGGCCTCCAAGTCCCTAGCCACTATCATAGTCTAACTACTGCTCGATAGCTTGGAATCCGTGATTTTTAGGAATGGTACGAAAGCTCACGTATTTCGAGGCTGGACGATGTGGACTTAAGGCTTTAGTATATCTCGAAATTTGGGCCCAATTTAGCATTCAAGGCCATGTGCTATCTAGATAGCAAACATGTCTTGCATTTCGAGCCTTTCCCCCTCTAAGCCCATCCCCCCTCTTCACTCACTCTGCAGTACTTTTGCTGACCAACTAATCAGGCTTCCGGCTTCTGCTCTGATCTCAATTGTTCTTGAACCACGGCAATTGGCCACCATGCTCCTACGCCAAAGTTGTTCCATCGCAAAATGCAATCGGATTTCAAGCCGGACCTCACAACTCGGTTTGTGGTTGATATGTCACAACGCATTGTTGTGTCCAGGGTACATGTTGGTGTCTTGAAAATGCATGGGACAAGAACCGCACAATCACAAAAGCCCCAATAATTGGACCACCCATGCTGCCATGGTCGACATTACAATGCTACCTACTGGGCACTGAGGCAATTTTTCTCAAGCAGATTGCATTTTTGGGCTGCATCTCCTAATGCAGCATAGATGCTTCGCGCCTGCGGACGTTTCCTTGCATGTAGCCGAACTTGGTATCTTGTCCAACTCGACGATCATCCCTGACTTTGATCCAAGTGGTAGACTGACAGGGCGTGGCGAGCCGAGCCTAGACTAAAGACTTGTGGATCATTGATGAATATTCGATTAAACACACTGGCGCAGGCCCTTTTGACTGGAGATCATGCCAGATCGCGCTGCTTTCCTCGATATTTTCCACAGTTTCTAGCAGTCTGAGATAGTAGCACAGCTGTCAATGGTTCAGAAACCATTTTGGAAATCCCAACGCAGACTTTGTTGCTATCTCTAACCTGAGCTGCCAGAGAGCTCATTACTAGACCCTGGGCTATAGGGGGTCGCTTGAGAGGAGGCGATCCATGCGCCAAGCTCTTATTCCCACGACCAGCTGCGTCAAGCCCCAACCCTCAAACATGCCCTTCGATGCAAGCAAGTTTGTGATCGTGGTTGGGTTGGATAGAACGTCCACAGTTGTTCGGGAGGATGATTTCAACTGTTTCCTCCATCTTGCATGCCTGCGCCCCTATCTCAGGCTAGTCAGGAAGCTAGAGTGAGGGGTCTCACATCCTACCAGCTGTTGGTTTGTTTGCGTGTTTGCTTTTGCTTGCATGACTATCTGCAATGAGTCAACGATCATCACACGATGAATTCATTTTTCATGACAGACCAGGCCAAATGCCACCCCATACCTTGGTTATTAATCTTTAATTGACGGCCACACGGCTCGGATGGTCAGCCAACTGCGCAAACAACTCTGCTGGCATGCTCCACGATTCAACGGCCGACGAATCCGCAGGGTCTTGTAATCCATTGACCGGGTCCATTTATTATGGATATCACCCGCTGCATAATATAGGTTGAACTGACTAGGGACGGATGCTGATGTTGTACAATGGACCAAAAGCCAACATGGCGTTCACTATACATATTACACTGGGGGACATTATTTAGGGAAGATTATGGAATCTTACCGCCATAAGACAGAAAAGCAAGTTAGGGACCATGGATAGTGGCAACTTCTGCAAAGGTGGGCGGCGGGATGTCGCTCTCAAAGAAGAAAATTGATTTGTGATATTCAAGATCCCATCTGCAAGTTATGACTTGTGGCCCCTGTTCAAGGCGCAGTAATCGGTGATCGAGAGCCCTCATCCCGAAGACTTTTGCAAAACACAACAATTACTCAGGCCTGTTCAATTCTGCATGCAATCCTTTCTATTGGCAGGGATGTGTAGAGTCGCTATTAGGTATCGATCCCGACGAGTGCCGTAGCCTTAAGGCTGCGTGGTTCGATTACACAGTCAAAACGCTCAGGGTGACTTGCAAGTAAGATCGTCAGCAGCTTGTCCATACATGACAAGGGGCTATAGGAATAACTCAGATCATAGGGGGAGGGGAATTTGACACACCAAGTTCCACCATTGGTAAATCGGACTCGAGGCTCAATGGGTGTCCCATCTGAAGTCATTCTTTTGCTGAAATTCAACGCAGCGAGCGAAGTTGCCACCATGATCCAGACGCTATTGTCAGCCAGAAACCGTCCAACACAAACTCTAGATCTTTGTTAGATTCCATGCACTAACTGCGTCGGTTTGTCATAGTAGATACCGTCGTCCAAACCCAAAGTTTCCAGTGGGAAAAGGCTCGCCAGCTCCATATCTATCGGGATTGAAGTTCTGGGGTGCTTGATAGATCCGCTCATTGTGCGCCATAGCATAAGCATTGGCATAGACCACAGTTCTGAGACTTATCAGGCACTAACACTCACCCATATACTGGACCAAATACTAATCTTACCCTGCGGGCAATTAGTAAATTCAGATTATAGCAATAAGAACAGCTCAAAGGATGTAGATACCTTTGGGAATAAACATGCCCTGGTAAATGTCATCGTGGAGTGATTTGTGTGGAATTCCTGATGAGCGTCAGTTACAGGGTTCTTAACCCATAGCACCATGATACTTGCCAAGAGGCGCCAGTGGTGACCATCTTGTCAGAGATTCTGTTATCAGTTTCCGACGTAATTTGTTGATGTAGAAGGAAAGTGTTGTACGGACCGGTAAATCTCCTGGACAATGTACTCGATATATGGCAAAGAAGCTCGGTCTGAGAAGGTGGGCAGCCTATCGGTTCCAACGACTGCATCAAGCTGGCTTCGGGCTTTCTCCTGTATCTCCGGGTGAAGGACCATGTTGAGGATAAAGATCACGCAAGTTGCCCATGTCTAGGAGTTGAGCACTCAGCATTCAAAATCAATTATGGGTGTTGGCACCCACCGTGTCTGCTCCCGCAATCAAGACCGCCCCCGCGGCACCCTTTATATCGTCAAGAGACCACTCTTGCTCTCGACCACAAGTTTCGTTATATCTGTACTCTCGTAGGAGTTGATGTGCAAGCGACATATTATGGCGACAATCATCCTTGCGTAACAGGACCAAAGGTAGCTCTGTAACCGAATTTCAAGAAGCGCCCAGAGAAAGGCTCAAATGCCAGTCAACTTACATGCTCAGCTTGTGCGGTGGCGAATGGAATATCATGAAATCTCTTGATTGCCCAGCGCCACTGTCGGGCAAATCGCAATGGCCAGTCGCGAACGATCCAGTCTGGGAGATAACGAACTACACAAACTACACATGGCTTGTTAGTTCATTCGCAGTCACATTCCTCGGGAGGTTATGTAGTTGCTATCTTCTTACCAAGAGGAACCAAATCAACAATGCTGTTGGCTAGGACTCCACCATTGCCAGTGGCATACATGGCATCGTTGGCGATCTGGATGTAGGGGTCATCATCCTTGGGTACGTCTGTGCCGTAGCTCACTTGTAGGACAATCGCCACCGCCAACCGACGTAGTGAAGTCTCCCATGCTTCAGGCATTTTCATCATGTTTCCGACTGTTGTTCGAGCTTCTCTCATCTGTAGGCTATGCCATTGGCGGACATTAGTGTTGCTGAACGAAGTTTGGAGAAGTTTCCTGTGCATTTGCCAGCATTTTCCAAATGGGAGGAAGGTCAGTGTTTTCCCCCATCCCATACTATCTCATATAAGTATTTGGGGTCAATATGGAGGAGGAAGACTTTGACTTACACTTCCAGTAACGTGAACTTGGGACGATCACAGAAATTGGCACCCTTCTTGTCTAGGACGTCCCTAGCTACGTCCACGCTGTTGAGGACAACGGTTGAACGGCCCAGCGACCTGACATGAATAATATCGGAGTCTTTTTTTATAGTAAGGTCAGAGGTCTTCCCAAATATCTTTCTCCTAACTGACCCAGACTCACTGTATTCTTTGGACCACCCTGCGTATACTGCAGCTGCATTTTCTTTGGGCACCACGCGAGCATGGCCCAGGATGAACTCAGCGGGAGGTCCAGGAGGCAACGGAAGCGTAGGTTTAGAGTGCCATCGGAGTAATAGCAATAAAATCAAGAACGTAAATGCGAGAATGAGCAAGTCACAACTTTCAGGGGAGTTATTTTTCATCATGATGATGTATACTCTCGAGGCAAGGTATGAATTGTTTGTAAGATTGGGTGTGTAGTAGGTAGAGTAAGGTTATTATAAATCTGACTATTCCAAAAAGAAGGAGCTACATGGTAGTACCTAGGTAGATACCCAGTACCAAGTTCCCTTTATGGACGCCCGATATCTCCGGCAGGGCAGGGGCCAGAGTGAGCAAGAGCAAAGTGACACCCAAAGTTCCTTCCACAATAATACCTATCATTTTTGGCGCACTTCTTCTGCGTTAGGACCAAACTAGTACTAACAAGTAAAGGACGACATCCACTGGATGTCAGTTTCTTTTAGCAACGACATTGCGAGTCGATAGTCATCCCAATAGCAGTACCTATCCAAAGTTGTGCATGTTGCTTGCAAGTTCTTCAGAGGGAAAAGATACGCTCCAATCATGACTGCAGCTGCCCTTACCTCGAATGTGCTTGCATTAGGTAGTCTGGAGCGGAGATGGGGCCGTCCGAGATGTATCTGTGTGAGATTCAATACCTTATAGTCAGTCTAACTCTGTCCATGTTTTCTCTTCTCTCTTGCAGATCTTGATTTCGTATGTAAACAAACAAACTATAGCAAGCTCTTTGGGTATCCGCACTGGTGCAAAAATCAGTCCTGGTCTGCTCATTACCAATATTTACAAGGTATTTTACCTTACCAAGCAAACATACAGTCTCTCATTCAAACATTGACCTATCAAAGCTACCAAAGTTGACTTCCTTAGGTCCATTGTCTTGTGTCCAGACCCTGGTTTGCTGCATCATGCATTATGGTCAAGACAAGGCAAAAAAAATGCGCCCAAGCCCTTGTTACGAGACAACAGGTAGCTTGGAAGATGAACGACAAGCAAAACTTGGAAGCAAGTCGCCAAAGTATGTCCTAGGTACGTATTCCGGGTGTTGTAGCTGTGCAGGGATATGTTTCTGATTTGTTCTTAATTGTCTAGCATAGATATTCTAGAATCATGTAGTCAATGCCGACGCTAAATACTAGAACCGGCACTTATGCATAGTACCTATAGACAGTCATTATAGTTGGGATATAGGTCTAGTTCCTATCTCAGCCACCCGAGAGGATGAATACCCAGGTTTTCACGACTAATAATGCCTAAGTATAGTAGACATTCTACTCTAGTTGTGCGCATGTGATACATTCCATTCAAGAAAGTGGGTTGGTCTCAAGGTCCATCCTAAATTTAGCCCCTCACTGCTCAATGGTGAGGAGGCGGGGGATTCATCCACCTGACTTTCTACATCTCAACAAGGAACACACTGCACTTCTTCACCGCGTTCATCATTGAACCAAACCATCTACATACTCTTGACGAGGAGGCCGAAATTGCAGCATACGCCTAGAGCAAGCCACTGAATCCTTCGTCCCATCATAGCCTGATCACTCTGCCGCCAGCCACGGCCTGTGTCTTTGACGGTTGACTACCTTCATTCCTCGTACAACCTCATACCATATCGCCCACGGCTAGTAATACGGACAACCTGCAACTCAACCAAGCCGCTATAATCGGTCTGCACATCATGGCTTCTCACGCTAACTCCCCACACATCACCATCCTGGGCTCTCTGAATATGGATCTCGTCTCCTATGTCCCACATCATCCCCTGCCTGGTGAAACCCTCACCTCGAACCATTTCAATACTTCGCCTGGCGGCAAGGGCGCCAACCAAGCTGTCGCGTGCGGCAAGCTCTCCCGCGCCGCTGACTTGTCTAGTCCTTCGGCCACTGTCTCCATGGTGGGCGCTGTCGGCGCCGATACCTACGGTGACCTCTTGCTCGACAGCCTTCGATCCTATGGCGTTGCTGTCGATGCCGTCGCTGTCCGCCAAGACCAGAAGTCTGGCCTGGCCATCATTATCGTGGACGAACCCTCCGGTCAGAACCGAATTATCCTGTCCCCTGAGGCCAATCACTCTCTACTCCCCGCCGAGTTCCAGACTCTTCCTGGCCCCCGTCCCGATCTTCTCATCATGCAGCTCGAAATCCCTTTTGACACCGTCATGCAGGCCTTGAAAGCTGCCAAGGCAGAGGGGGTCCCTGTCCTTCTCAATCCAGCTCCGGCCCAACCCTTGCCTGAGGATGCTTACGATGGCTTGGTTCATCTCGTCGTTAACGAGACCGAGGCCGCTATTCTTGCAGACTGTGCCGAGTCTGAGCTAGATGACCTCGATGGCCTAAATCGTGTTGGTAAAGTCTTTGTGGACCGCGGTGTCCACAATGTCATCATCACACTGGGAGGTCGCGGCGTCTATTTCCTCGATAAACAAGGCAAGTCTGCGCTGCTTCCCGCTACCAAGACGACCGTAGTGGATACTACAGCCGCCGGCGATACCTTTGTTGGTTCTTACGCCCTGGCTGTTGTAGCTGGTAAAGACGGCCAGTTTGATATCCAAGCTGCCGTCACTGAAGCAAATCGAGCAGCTGCCAAGACTGTTGCGCGAAAGGGAGCCCAGATCTCTATTCCCTGGAAGGACGAACTATAGTACAGGTAGTGACAGCTTTTCTTTCGTAGCCGTACCAACACAGACATACGATTTTCAGAAAGTGTACGACATGCCTATATCACCTGCTTATTGGGTCGCTTTAAAACCAGGACGCCCATCCCTATCGGCTTACGTCCTCTTTGCCTCTGGTTCGCGCTGACGACACTACTCCAAGTTCTTCATCCTCCTCCCGCAATGATCCGCTCTTAGCGTCTCGGTCCCGAGTCATCGTTGATAGGCCCGCCATTAAGGGGATCAGACCCCTGAGAGTCTCGGCCCCAAGGGATCGTCTCTTCCACAATGTGCTGGTGACAGAGTTCCCTGAATAAGTTCTTCGATTCCTATCAGTGGGGCGCTTGAATTCCTCTCGAGAAACCGCCAATCGTTGTGATTGTCCCGAGGGCGTGCGGCCCGTCCCTGCGGCCTTGATGGTCTGTAACGCCAACGAAACCCTCTTGTTCTGCCCCGATGTGCAATTTGATACGTTGCTGCCACATCTGAGTGACCCCCGCCTTGATTCTCTATGTGTGAGGTAGGATATCATTGTACGATCATCATCCCCATCAACGCTTCGTTGAAGACTAGCATGTCTCAAGGGAATAAGAGGGGCTGGATTACTGTCCAGAGGTGCATGTATCTGCATACTTCGTGCGGAATCCTCCGGTGTTGACCATGTTGGTCGTGAAGCCCGTCTCGCTTCCACTTGTGTGCAGCGGGAGGTCTCAATCTGCCTCATCACCTCCTTCGCGTTCATGACACCCTAGTGTCTCTCGATTAGTGGCAACAGCGGATTAGAAATCGACGCTGGAGGGGGAGACCACAACGACATGGCGTTATGGAGTTTCACAGATGCTGTGGCTACTGTCTCGATCTTGCTCTGCATGCTGAACATCCCATCATCTGCCATCCCAGTATCGCTAGATGCGGGAAATGCTGAGTGACGATATGACAACCGCACCGCCATATACCTTACGGCAGAGTCCCCAAGCTCCATTTCAAGAGCTTCAATCAGATCTTCTGATTTTTGTCGAGCGTGCCCTTGTCTCTCTTTCAAATTACCCATCTCAACAACGATTTGTATTTGAGCTAGTAGAAGAAGACTCGTTCCGGAATGCAGGTGGCTGCTACTAAGTGTCAGCCCGCATCTTTGTTACCAATAACCTCAATTATACTCACATAGGAAAAGCCTGATCCTGGAGAACGCGAATAATTGATGACCTTTCTGTTGGTAGGACCTGCACACTCAGATCGTAAAGACCATTACGTTCAAATAAGTCTCGCTGATTATGCTCTGTCAACTCTGCTAAATCCATGAACAAGTTTGGCCGTTCCAAGCGGGCTCCCGGCTGCATTCTCCTATTAGGGACACTCTAAGGCCTAGTAGAGACTTCGATGGCCACCCATAACATATGGCACCCAGTTTCGAGGGTAGTGACTTCCGGCGTGATAGTTACATGTGGTGCCAACAGACATGAGGGCCTTGGCTGCTGCGGCGAGGCGAAGGAGCTAGTAAATGCTGGAGCAGGGCGTCCGCCTGACGATGATGGGTTCTCTCCCCGGCCCGTTGCATAAGACCCCGGCGGCGAGTCTTCTTTTAACACGGTGATCTCGTTACAAATATTGGATAACGGAGGGCGAGACTTGACAGGTCGACGCAGACCAAATCCAACAGGTAAAGTATTAGGCGAAGGAGAGGAAGATGCATGGATTAGTCCGAGCTGGGTTCTTGCTTGGTCGCGCGCTTGTCTCGTTTTCTTGACCGACAGTTGGGGCAAAGGTGTGGCCCCTGAGTGTCGAGGCGGGCTATCATTCTGCCCCCGATCTCTGCCCTCGTGTAGGATTCGACGGTCTTGAACGTCCAGGTACAGGTCATGCTGAATTGCTTTCAAGTTCTCTTTCTGTGAAGCTGCTCGTTCTGGGTCAAACTTTCGCCTCTTGGCAACTGTAAGTGTTCCATCTCCAGGGACGACTTGATTGTGTTTGATGCCACGCTGCGTGGTATAATATTTCGTAGCGTGGCGATCCTGGCTGACGTTCTTGTCATATTTCATAATTCTCAGGGGACTCGGCTTTTCGTACACAGAGCCGCGATCGTAAGGGGAAGAGTCCCACCACTGAGGGTCGTTCCAGTTCGTCGCGGGCATTGCGTGGTATGCATAATTTCCAGTAGAAAACATAAGCCTTTTGTGGACTCGTGGACTTTCGATTCTTTTCTGACTTTACCCTGATGGTTCGTCGCCGATGAATCTATTGCTTTGGCTTGTGCGATGCTGAGCTAAACTGCTGAACGCGGCAAAATCATATACCCCAATAACTCATGCAGGCTCACAAGAATGTTTTAAGTGATTGAAGGCCATGTATAACACTGGGGCCAGTTGATGGATACAATAATGAGAAAGGTGATAATGGTAGAATTTGAGCATTCCTAGGTAAGGAGCAGACAAAGCAAGACATTAGGGGTATCAAAGTTGCTCCTGCTATTTGAGAGAACGAAACAAGAAAGCACAACCGGGTAAATAACTACGTAGGAAATCGGTTCCTGCTGCCTCGGAAATATGGTATCTAAAGCAGCAGCAGCCATCACGGCCATGGTTGCCCAAGATGGCAAGGTTTGTGATGGTATAAGAGGCTCTTGGGGGAGTTTATAGGCAACTCGAGAACGCCTAGGTAGTTCATGCGGTTTGTCCAAGTGTTCGGCGGAGATTCTCCTTGACCGAATCAATGTCGTTGTCCTCCATCGCAAGGAACTTGATCTGTCTCAAGTTAGTAGAGTTTTAAGCAACTCGGCCAAGCTGAGGTCCATTAACTTACCAGATCATCCGACGTCTTGGTTTCGCCATAGAGCACGGGCTCTGATAAACTCGATGAAATATTCTTCTTGACTCTATCCTCCCAGACTCCATCCCAATTCCATTCCCCGGGTCGTCTAGGCGTGGCTGTAGATGGAGCCGTTTTTGCTTTATCTTGCGCGTCCTCTGCAGTGTGTTCGCCCTCTTCCTTGCTCTTTTGCTCTTCATCTTCTGTACCTGGCTCAGCATCTTCAACTAGTTTCCCAATTGTCTTTCGGTGCGTCCTCCAGGCATGCCAGGCCCCTGGGTTGCCCGCTGCTGCAAGGGGCACAGAGTCGAGAACCTCTTCGTCGTCAAAGGCGCTTCGGATATAGTGCAGAACTTCATAAGCTGAGACACTCTTGTAGCCGGCACGCATGTATGAAGGCATTGATGATGCTGGCGTCGTCTTGTCGTTTGAGGCAGAAGCAGCACCAGGGCTGGTCATCTGTTGCTGGCTCGAAACTTGTCGTGCCTCTGTCGTGCTCCGCCTTCCTCGTCCAAACCAGTCGGGGAACCCATGGCGCAGGCTGAAGCCACCCGGTGGCAGTCTTTCCCGGTCCGAGGCGCTCACAGTACCGCTCTCTTGGATGTCGGTGGTGTACATATATGTAGTCAAGGGTGTGATAAGAGGGTGGAACATATCGGTTGAGAATGTGACCAAAGGCGGAAGTTGAGAATACGAATCGGGAAACGAAATCTGGAATCTGAGTATGGCAGGGCTATAAGGGCCTGCGAGGAATCATAAGGTCAGAAAGACGGACAGAGACGTGAATGCGTGCAGGCTTCGGAGACTCTCACCTTTGCGGACAAAGAGCACGCCAGACCAGAGCGTGGCATCTCCTGGGGTGATACTAACGAATATCCCCTCTGGACAAGCCTGTTTTAGGCCGGCGCTGCAGTCTCGCCATTAGTCCAGTCCATTGTGATGAATTGGTTGGAAGGGGTGGACAGACAACTCGGAGAGGAGCTGCTGCCTGCGCAGCGAAGGCAGGGCGCTCATATTGACAGATGGCATTGGTTCTAGGTCGACGATGAATAAGTTGTTATGGGTGAGCCGTAGGTGAGGTGTTTATAGGCGAACGACAATGGGTGATTTACAGTTGCTGAGATTGGAAGTTATTGGATGATTGTTAATTCTGACAGGAGCTTGAGGAAGCTCATTTGCGATGCGGCAGGCGGTGTAGCCAATGCAACAGAAGGCAGTGGGGTTTATCACATTTAACGTCACAACCACAACGGGTTGTGCTGCAATTTGGCGTTATATAGGACACAGTGAAAACAATATTAATATCACTAAATTCAAAGTCAAGCCTATATCAGCCGCAGTAGACACCATGGCATATCACCGATTGTCATGATACTCTTGGAAGAACTACCCTACAGCAAATGGAGGCGGTATCGATTCTGCCAGTCAAGAAGTTAGGCTGATGGCGGGGTCATGGTGGTGGGGTAAAAGTCAAGGTATGACACAACCCAACGATGAGATGAACGAGAACTGTTGGTCTTGGATAGTAGTAGTTGCCTATCCAACTAGTGTTCCCCTTTGTCAAAGAGCAAATCTCCGTAGGCTAATGCCATCATAATTCGTAGCAAGATCTTGAACGCCATGGTTCGCAAGATGCCAGTCGTCGTCTATTCCCTAAGCAAGTACTCCGTCATGAAACTTTTTTATATCCTCAGCTCAAGCCTCCTCCCGCCATGATGATACCCAGCCGAGGCCCATAGACGCACGCGATGCCAATGGTAAAGATAGAAATGGAATCAGCGACCGAGTCGTTGCTCGATCTTGGCCTTTTCCTGTGCACGGATCTCGGCCAGGTCGTCCCTCGTGGCGTTGTACGAGGCCGTCACCTGGTTGAAAGGGTTGTCGGGATGCTTCTCAAACTCCTTTCTGATCCTGGTCTTCCTCTGATCCAAGCGCAAGCCCACGCCGCTACCGTCCTTCTTCATCTCCTCGAGTCGTCGCTCCTCGTACTTGGCGTAAGCGGCCGGGTATCGTCGCTCGGGGTGTCTGTCGACTTTGCCGTCGTCCTTGCCTCCCGTGAGGGACAGGGCATCGAGTGCGTTATCAATACCCGAGGCACTGAGGGCAGAAGGCTTGCCTTCATCGTCGCCATCGAGCTGCGAAAGGTCGAGGCCGCGCGCCTTCTTGACGGGAGCCTTGGACTTCTTGGGCACCTTTCCGGGGGTGTTGGCGTCGTCCTCAGCAGCTAGAGCAGCCTTCTCTGCCTTCTTTTTCTCAGCTTCAGCGGCCTTTGCTGCTTGAGCTTCCCTGCATGCACTGTCAGCAACCCAGCGAAATGCGCCGCATCACTGCGCCGGATAGGTACTCACTTCTTGGAGTTGTTCTTGGCGCCCTTCTGCCACTTCTCATCCTCAAGGGCTTCTTGTTTGGCATCGCTAGCGGCAGCCTTCTGGGCGGCGGCCTCGGCCTTGCGAGCGTTGCCCGCGACCTTCTTGCTGTTCTCGCCCTTCTTACCCGCCATTGCGAAGCTCGGAAAGTGGGCGATGTGTGTGACTGGTGGGGGAAATGCCAGTGGTTTCAGCAGCAAATCGGAAAAATAGCTGAGGTGCGGGACGGGATCGTCGGCTTCTAAGTAAGATACGTAGTGAAACCGAGCTCTCTCTGGGTTCGCTTGGCAAGAAAAGAGAGAAAAGTTGTGATGTCGTTGCCTCGGAGTCAGAGGGTGGTGCCCAATGACGGATTGGATGCCTTGAAGTTGGGGCCGAACAGTGCTGGTATTGTCAAATATCGCTCATATTGCACTGTACATGCAGCGCATGGTCCTCAACTTAACGACATTCATCACCTCAAGATTTCGAATGGTGGAGGTTTCATTTGAGGCTATTCAAACTAACTATGGTATAAGTCAAGTTTTGGCATTTCGTCCACCTCATGTTTCTGAGTAAGTTTTCCTGCACAGACATAATATAGATACCTATTCACGTTGTTAATCAACCCCTTGGGTATAGTAGGCAGTCACATAATATGAAGAAGCGCTCAAAGGATATTTAGTCAACAGACCAAGACCTGGGGCTTGTGTTTGCGATAATGAGGGATTATCGGGAAACCTTGGCGATATTCCCAGCATCACATCAGCATCCTTCCTTCGTCATCCTCGCTTACAAGACGCCGTGGCAGGCTCTCAACTGCCCAGGGTGGCATACAAACCAACACTTTGTGATACATGAAAGTGTCTTGGGAGGTACTTAGATGCGACAACAACTTTGCTTGGTAACAGTAGCGACGTGCATCAATAGTCGAACCAGACTGCTCACATGCCAACCTTCAGCCTCAAAGCACGCGCGCTTTACATGGGTTCGTGCAGCAGTTCGCGTTACACGGCAGGGATTATCAATAACCAGCCGTGCTCCGCAGTATTAACGACTTACACCAACTCAGTCAGAAGCTCAAAGCCTCTTAGTTGAGGTGATAGCTTGGAATTGACTTTGGCGGCCCGTCGTCACCCCAGCGTCACCATTCATGCGCTCAAGACCTCAATCATCTCATGCAGTTTCACAGACGGGCATATGCGTATCATAACCAAGCCACAGAGCTTTGTCAAGGTAATTCTGACAAGTCCATGCAGGCCGGGGAATTGGTTGGCTCTAGTCGGGCCGCGAGACCACCATCAACAAGTTGCCTCTGCCCCTCGAAGCTATGTATCTCTGCCTCTGTCGTGCAGCTCCCGAGCCGCGGGATCGGGTCAGTAAACGGCCAAACAACCTAAACCAGACTTGAGAGTGTGTGCCTCGCACAACGGGCAACCAACTCGGAAAGTCTGCCTCTCCCCATGTGGCAGGGTAGTGAACCACTCAACACATGGCTGACCGGGTTCTTCTGCGAGCCTGCGGCGTGATATTGAGACAAGAAGAGGTTGTTCCCTCAATATGTTGGACAAGGTACGATAACACCCCGGCAGGAACCCTTTCGGACAGGTTCTAGGTCGCGAATTCCGCTTCGAATCACGCAGGTGTCGACATTGGTTGATAATCGACATTAGTGGCTGACAACACCTCGATTCTCGTGCTGACATCCCGCCCCGTTGGCCGTATCGTTTGCGAAATGGCATCATGGCATCATGGCATCACCCTAACGCCAATTATAGTAAGCATACACCACGCTTAAACTCGCTTGAGACGCTTGCTTAGACAGTTTGCTTACGCATAATGAAGACACACATCCCGGAAATAATCTGACACGCGAGTTGCATGTCGTGAAGCCGTTTGAGACAATACATCCGGTTAAGGTACCCGCCAACGACAAGATTACCTATTAACGGAAATATTGAGATGATCACAAAACATTTCCGTGCGAACCCTGCAGATTACCCTGTCATCAGACTGCCTGGGGTTATTCCGGAGTAGTTATGCTGCTCACCGATTAGGTAGTGAGATTTCGAGATGCTTGAAACCTCAGTGCATGGGGGTTGAAACCCCTTTGATCCTTCTCTCGATTTGGCGTGATGCATACCGAGAACCCAGCTCACAACATATGAAGCTGAAAATAGCAAAATGCTGGTGGCTGTACATGCATATGGGCAGGTCGTATCCGGTTCACCGCATTATTCAAGAGGTAGGTTTGCTCCCGTACTCGGCAATAGATATGATGATTATCGTACCTATTTTAGTATACTCGTCATATTTCAAGAGTCAACTTCATGGTTCATATGGCAGTTGTCAATACGAGATTAGGGGGAACAATATAGGGTGGCACTGGCCGGGAATACAAATTGAACGGGTTCGATGCATGCCCAATGCTTGAGACATGGCTTGTCTTGCCTTGAGAGATGATTTAACACTGGCAATTGGCCGCTAGCGATATATGCATAAATTGGAAGCGATATCAATGCAGAGGTTCCGGATACTAGATATAGACAGTTGATAATCCTCTCCCCGTTACATGCCATCCACAATGAGGATGTTGGGAACTGCGAGGCCATGGTTGGTTGAAGAACGACCAAATCCCCAAGTTCAAGGGTTTATATTACGGTAGCCATACCCGCGACTGAACGGCATGTCGTAGCCGGATTTGAGGGCGCTTCTGTGAGTTCTGGAACTTGTAAGCGGTATGGATGTGTTTTCAGGGGTGTCTTTGGCCACAGAGCTGTACAGCGATGCCCGTACTCTCGCGGCTCTTTTCTCTTTACGCGGGAGAAGACATTTAACGAAGCGAAATGTGATAAGTCATGCAGTCCTGCCAGGTCGATGCAGCATGTAAGTCGACTTGACGGGCTGTGTTGCAACTGTCACCGCTACTAACAGCCGCGAGCCTTGCTGAGAACCTTGTCACTTGACCGAGCCTCCCTCTGCTTCAGCTCATGCACGCCCCCAAGAGACCTTGTCTTTCTTGTGCAACGTCGGCTCCTCCAAACCCAACGGTTGTATTGTGTTGATGCGGGGAGTCAACAGTGAGATTCAAGTGTTGGCACTCTCGCGCTGTCGGTTCCGCGGCAGTCCAGGGTCGAGCAGGGCAGGCATGGCAGGGCAGGTGAGTCAAAGCCAAGGCAGCGTTTTGCATGGGTTGCTTAGGAATGGATCGACAGCAAGGGATCTGGAACAGGGCAGGGCAGGGCAGGGTAAGGCAAGGCAGGGCAGCATCGTCACGACCAGATATGGAGCAATGTGTCGTTTGTTGGGAGTTGTTGATCAGCAAGTCTTAGATAAGTTGACCAACAAATCAGTATACTGCTATATTGTACCGTCTTATCAGCCATAGGGCGTAGACGGGACGTGATTAAGGCTGCAGACGGGAGATTAATTGTCCTGGGCTGGAAAAAAGGAGACCCGAAGATCTGGAACCGCCCTTGTCTGTTTTGTCAAGGCGAGATCATCAGCGAGATTCGATGTGGGAACAAAGCAACGAAACCCCCATCTAAATGTCCCGGGTCAGGACACGCAAAACTCAAAAAACTCCAAGGCCAAAACATGGAAAATATGGAGCACTCTTATGTTGTATTGCAACTTTAACTTTAATAACAGAAAGTCAATGCCCGTCATTTCGGCTTCAGTGCATCGCATCGCGAACGGACGTCATCAATACAACGGCGCCAGTGATCATCGTGACGGATAACGTGCCGGGGCCGAGCGTCGACTCGTGAAAAGGAAAAAAAATAGCAAATAGTCAAGGCGAGACTTTCCTAGGCCATGGTTAGGTGTTGTTGGTTGTCGTTAACGTCTCTAGCTCCTGGTAGGACAACGTCCCAAGCCTTGTCTAGTCGTCTAGTAGGTTGCAATCCAATCATGCCGGGCCAGTAATTGCTTTGCCCGCGTATCAGGTTCCAGGTTCCGAGTTGTAAACCGTTTACGAACCAATGTGAGGGTTGATGTTGGATCAAGTCTTGAACAACACCAACAACATCAAAGGCTAATAATGACCAATTGATGTATCATACCATATCACATCACATCGCATCACATCGCCCTCACCATCAGCATATCTGCCGTGTTGTGTTACCGTCAGAGTTGCCGGCATATACGCGGTAGGTAGGTATGCTAGATGTAAGTATGTATGTACAGGACGTGTAAGCTTTTGCTTGCGGTGAAAAAGGGAGATATGGTACAAATCCAATTCGTCCGGATCGACCAAGGAGGGTTCCCCGTTATGGATGGAGGTTGATACTGGATGCAGAGCCGCGGCCACTACTCTATTGGGAAAAAGCAACAAAGTGCAAACCAAACCAAACAGAACCAAACCGAAGCAAAGCAAAGCAAAACAAAGCAATAGACAGGGAAAAAAAAGAGAGGAAAAAAGAAATTGCTGGACTCTGTGGCTCCCTTTCGCTGCATCCACCCCCTGCAGTGCAAGACGTTGGGCGCCTGGTTCAGGCAAGGTACGTACGTATCCACCACCCGCACGTTCGAGTTCGCAAAGCGCACTAAATTCAACCCTTGCCCCCTTTTCGAAACCTTCGAGAATTCCAACAAGAACCGGGGCGAACAGCGGTCAGTCCAGTCCGGCTTCTGTCTGGCTACGGGTACGTACTCCTGTCCTGCCCAGGCTCTCCCTCCCTTCCGGCACGCTCAGCTGCTGGCCGCACAAGGACAAGGGCCTCTTACAGCCCCAGAGGTCCCCAGGAAATGCGCTTGAGCTTGAGCTGACGGTCTACGCCAAAGGCTTGCGGGGTCATGGCAATCAACACGAGATGACGGATGGATCCTCTCATTTCTGCCATCAGTGGGAGAGAGAGCAAGTGTGTGCATAGTCTGCTACAAGCGCGCCGTTGCGCAGAGTTGGAGGGAGGGAGGGGATATGCCAGAGCGTTCAACCGTCGTGCAGATGTTTTCATTAGACAGCTGCATTGCATATGACACCAAGGTTGTTGAGCAGTACGACACCATGTTTACTCAAGGGGAAAACGATCCAAGACATCAATATCTTGGCCTGCCTCCCTGCTTACAACATAGCGATCACCCTGGATCGGGCCACCCGGTCTGTTGGGTTTGACAACGTCCACACGGTTTCTGAAACATGCTACGCTACGCACTCGATTTTTCCATCCCTATCCCCTTCGTGGCCTGCCTCACTTTTTTTTTTTTTCCCTCTCGCATCCGGTGCGGCGGGGGGTGTCCATCTGTCATTGCGTAGTCTGCGACAAGGAACACTCCTCGCCAAGATGCATCAGATCAACCCAGTGCTCCGGGACGCTTGCCCGCCGCCCCCTTTTTCCCCTGAGGCCAGCTAGGCCGGCTCTTTTTCCTCTGGCCACTCGGCTTCTCCCCTTGAGCGGGGCGCCATGCGACAGGCCTCTAGAAGAAGTAGTCTTCTGGTAGCACGAGACCTCACATGTACCGGCAAACACTGCTTCTGGTTCCACTTGGCGAGGCTCCGGAAGCCAGGAAGATGGCCCGGAGGCTCGCAGGGATGAAAAGGGAAAAGGAAAGACACGCCATTGGCCAGCCAGAAGCGCCCGGGCTCAATATGACGACAATAGATGTGCCTCATCCACGGCTGACGCGACAGCTTAACCTTGTGCGGGCGGTAACGACTTTCGCGAAGCCGAGGGAGTGGGAAGTGGTAGTGGTAGTGGTGGGAGCGGGAGTGTGTGATAGCACTTGCAGAAAGAAAATGTCGATAGGCGGTTTTCAGGCTTCACCGACGATATGACTCTTTGGTGGTTTACATCCAATACCGTACGTACATAGACATACTTGCAGCTGCAAGGCGGATCTGACACACACATCATACTAGGTAGGCGCCTGAAAGTGTCCACGTCGTCGGTATCCATTCGAGCCTATTTTCAACCACCTACCTACTGCACAACATGCATACATATGAAAGGGAGCCGCGGGCGCCTGAGGTGTGAAACAGACGAGTGGTGCTTGGACTATGCCTCTTCCGTGGCAGCCAGCCGCGAGCTTTTGAAGTGGGGGGACCAGGCCTAGACTTGGCCACTTTGCTTTGCTTTGGAGTACTAGACGACCTAACAAGGCAATAGACAGCACAAGCCAAAGCCAAAGTTGTTGTTTTTCGAGGCCGGCAGTCGAATGATGCATCAATGCCATCTGCCGACGTGCGGTGTATGGGGGACACAGAGCAGAACAACGCAAGACAACCTTAGACAATACAGCACAGCACAACGCATCTCCAGTGCAGCAAAGGGCGACTCCCAAGTGGTGAGGATGGTTATTGTGTACAAGGCGCATCCAAGCATCTGAACCTGATTCAAAGGCTAATTCAAGACGATCTATGTTGTATCTGTGGAGTCGGCTGCGCTTCCGGCAGTCCTGTTGCTCGGGGCTGACGGCCCAGCGGATTGGGTGCGTGTGGGCCAATTTGAGGGTGAGGTCGAGTCAGAGATGCTACAGCGTCCGCTGCTATGCCATGTTGCCTGCCCACTTCCCGGGTTTGGAGCCCTGGCTTGAAACTACCACATCAATTACGGTACTGTACCGGTATTGCTGTGCTGCCCATCACCGCCAGTTTTGGCTGCGGTCGAGATGGGTGGCTGTCGCGCCGCATCACCGGCTACAGTAGGCGAAGGGCCCGGTGCGGCGTGGCGGTGACAATGTCTCGGGTTCCTGATCAGAATCTCACACCTCAACGTCTGACCCCTTGCTCTTATTGCCCGTGGGGCTCCGGGTCTGTCAAGTATTGTAAAGTAGCCTTTGCTGCCATATCTACCACCACGACTCCAGATATAGACGCCTCACGTCTTTGTTGGCGCCTCTACTGGATTCACATTTAGTCACAAAGTCGTTGAAAACAGGATTCAAGGCAGTGCTGTGGACCGTTATTGTTTATGACTCTGAAAAACATGAAACTACGGTCAGCGTCAGCCACGTGTCTGTCAGATAGACGACACGCCTCTCATGGGCTTGATTCACCAGGTCAACTTGTCAACCTATTGTTGCCCGCCGGATCGCCATCACAAATGTAAATGTCAGTCAACTTTCAAAACCTTCCAAGGCGTAAGCCCTGACCGACTAGGGTTGGTATCCATATCGGTCACGAAGCAACTTGATACCGTGTGCATGAGGACTCCTTTGCCCTTGGCAGCACTTACAACCAAGGTATTTCGGCCTAGACAGACCCTTCTCGGCCGACTGATATGCAAGAAGGAACATCTTCTCCGTTTTCCGAAACCTATTCACCCTGGTCAACCTTGCTGAGAGGAGTTGCAGCGCACTCTCGCTAGGGCTAAATATAACCTATCAAGTCTTTTGATAACATCCTAGTATGCTGTCGCACACCGAATAGCACGAAACAGTCTGTATAGGCTCATTCTACACGTCATGCTCGCCCTCGTATGCAGCGAGCAGTGAAACATGGTTGAGGTATGACAGGCTGCCGTGTTCAGATGCTGGCAATGCAGGCAGATCCCGAATGACTCCTACGTGCATGGAAAGCCGTCTGCTGACTATGTGCTTCATCGCCCGGCAACTAAAGACCTGAAATGACATGTGGGATGCTTGATTCGGTGAGCAAAGAGAATAGCACAGCGAAGCGAACAACGCAACATGAATGGAGCTAGCATACCGATGGATGATGGGAAAGCGTAGAGGTGAGCTGCCCGCTACACCTGTCTATTGGCGGATATAACCGCGAGTAAAAGCAACGACTACAATACCGCAACTCCCATGATATCGTATAGCCCTCAGAATCCAAGCCGACGTCACTACAACACGCCGCACCGCCAAGGTCGAGACAACGGGGCCATGCTAGGCCATGGCATGCAGTGCCATGGAAATTGGTGATGCTGACAATTTGTCTGTCGCATAGGAGGTGTGTGGTTCTTTTGCGAGGCCCTGCCCATGCCTACTGCACCCTCAGGTATTAATGAGAAATCGGAACTTGTGGAGTAAACAATATGTTGTTTGACTCTTCTCGAACCTGGTTTAGTAGAAATGTATACCAAATGAAACTCAAGAAGCTATATACTTAGATAATATTTCTCTCAACTTTTGAGAAAGTAGTAGAATTGTAGCAAGTCTAACCAAACGAACGACCTGTGTTCCCGATTCTTGTTGACCCCCAGAGTGCACACACTTTAGATAGTTTACGATAATTATTTCTTTAATTGACGCTCCACAGCCAGGCTGAGGCCAGGCCAGGCGATTCCGGGGGAGGTTTCCGTGTGACGAGCCCTGGACTGTTCACCGCCTCCTATGTATGTCGATGTGTTTGTCAACGGCTGCGTGGGTTGAGCAGCCTCGTATCCGACAAGAGAGCCAATGCAATTACAAGCAAATCTACTGACCGTATGTATGTGATGTCGTGTCGGCAACAGAGCAGTTTCAACCGCCTAGACACAGAGCGAAGCGAAGCGAAGCTGGAGATGCTGTCTGGCGGAAATACCGGGGTACAGTAGCAGCAGTCTTAGGCTCCGAATGGCGCACCCAGTCCAATAATTAAGCTCGAACCCAACCGTCAGTCCATGGCGTCGTGGTGCTCAATAGCCTCACGTCCCCCGTCCAGCAAAATCAACCCCCTGCAGAGGTACTCGGGAGGTACCCAGGCCTCAGTCTCAGTCCGTCTCCGTCTCCCTGGGACCTCCCCACCCCCTGCAAGGCCAGTCCGCCCTGTCAACCGGGATCCATCTCTGACTACTTGCAGTGCAGTGCAGCGCAGCGCATGGTGCAGGCCCTGGGCTTGGTGCCCTGTGCCCTGAAGCCCCCACTGCCCATGTCATGCCCAAGAAGCCGTTCGCCGCATCGCGGTAAGGTTAGGTTAGGCTAGGTACCTTGGGCTATTGGCGTCGGACAGGAGATTTGCCCTCTGGCGCTCATGTCACCGCTCGTTCCAAGCTCGGTCTAGGTAGGGGAAAAGTAATTAATTCCCAAAGATGATCATTGTGACATGTACCCCAGTCTGGCCCGTCCGTCCACGTCCAAGGGGGGTGTTGGTATGGGAGTGCCTTCCATTCTTATAACTCGAATCCACCCCATCTTGATCCTTCTCTTTTCCTTCTGCGAACCTTCTATAACCCTTTAATTAGTCTCCCTTCCTCCCTCCGCCACCTCGACCTCATCTTTTGCTCTTTCTCAACTTGTTGGCCATTTCTAGTCTCACTTTCAACAACCAATTCGCCTCAGTCCGCCTCCCTTCCTGGCCTATAACTCTAATACACATCACCCTCTTACCTCTACTCGACGACAACCTTTGCGAAGCAACTCGTCTCATGCTCCAGCTCTACGAAACGGATTGATCATACGTACGGATAGTTCAGAGCATAGAAAGCACAACGATATAATCCACCACAGGATACATCTACAACAAAGTCAAGCTTCTGGGAGGGTCTCAACACAGCACACAACACCTACAGCAACCATGGCGAGGAGCCGTCATATGTCCGCGGCCAACCGCGATGCATCTGGCCGAAATGATAGACAGCTGCCTCCTTTTCCCACAAAGCAAATGTTTGTTCTAGGTATGCAATGCGACTCTGCCTACCTACATACCTTGCGCGCAACATGGGACTAACAAATACCAGCCTGCTGCAGAATATGCGAGCCAATTGCTTTCATGTCCATCTTCCCATACATCTACTACATGATTCAAGATTTCAACATTACCGATGATTCCAGCAAGATTTCAGTTTACGCCGGCATGGTCACTTCTGCCTTCACCTTGGCCGAGTTCTCGACAGGAGTTCTCTGGGGACGACTTAGCGACAAGATTGGCCGCAAGCCTGTTTTGCTCTTTGGTCTGTTGGGAACTGCTCTGAGTGTCTTGGTTTTTGGTTTTGCCCCTAGCTTGCCAGTAGCTTTGTTTGCGCGAGCTCTGGGTGGTCTCCTCAATGGCAACATTGGTGTTCTTCAGACTACAGTCGCCGAGCTTGTAACCGTCAAGGAACAACAACGTAAGTTGAAGCCGAATATCAGGCAAGAATTGAGCTAACGGTCGAATAGCACGTGCTTATACTATTATGCCTATGGTGTGGTGCATTGGGTAAGCACGCACGATTATACAGTCACTTAGAATCGTCGCTGACTGTATTGCCTATTTAGATCTATCGTTGGACCCATGATTGGAGGAGCTCTGGCACGACCATGCATCAGCTACCCCGAGATCTTCGCTCGTGGAACCATTTGGGACCGATACCCCTACCTTCTCCCTAACCTCTTCAGCGCCGCCACTGTCTTTGTAGGAGTCATTATTGGACTTCTCTTCCTTGACGAAACCCACTCCGAGAAGAAGACTCAGAGGGACCGCGGACGTGAGATTGGAGATTATCTGGTCAGCCTGTTTGGTGGAGTCGCCAAGTGCAATGGCCGCACACGATCCCCAGAGAAGCAGGCTCTTCTCGATGGAAAGGACGACATTCAGTACGGCACTCGCCCTGGCACTTCTCACTCTGATGATGAGGCGTTGCCTGCTTATCAAAGCCGCGAGAACTCCCCTCGACTCGCTCCCCAAGCCGATACAGAATCTCTGCACGCGGTCCGCCTGGAGCCCGTGTTGGAGCGAAAGAAGCCCAAGACTTTCACTAAGCCAGTCATCATGAACATCATCTCATACGGCATTCTCGCCTTGTAAGTTCCACTGTTTTGAAACATATCTTTCAAAGTCTAACTCGTCTTGTAGCCACACCATGACTTTTGACCAGCTCTTCCCCGTTTTCCTCAGCACCAAGCGACCTGAGCACCCCGTGCACGACCTTCCTTTCAGGTTCACCGATGGATTTGGCCTCGAGACAAAGATGATCGGAGTCATCATGTCGGTTCAGGGACTTTACTCGCTCTTCTCTAACTACCTCATTGTTCCTCCGGTTACTCGACGACTTGGCTCTCTGCGCCTGTTCCGACTCCTGGCATTTTCATACTTTGCGCTCTACTTGGTCACACCTTACCTCGTGTTACTTCCTGACTCAATGAGAATGCCAGCTATCTACCTGCTTGTCATCTGGAAGTGTACCTTCGCTACTATGGCGTACCCCAGCAACGCTATTCTGCTCGCCAACTCAGCACCTTCCAAGCAAGTGCTCGGCACTATCAACGGCATTGCGGCTTCGACTGCGAGCTTGTGCCGTGCGCTAGGCCCAACTCTGTCCGGATTGTTGTACTCTTGGGGTCTACAAACCGGATATTCGGGTCTGGCCTGGTGGTTCAGCGGACTCATCACTATTGTTGGAGCATACCTTAGCTCCCAAATCACAGAGGGCGCCCCTCAGGAGGAGACGATGCTGCCAGAGGAAGACCCCCTCCTTGACGAGGGTCTTTTCACCGACTACGATGGCGAAGACAGTGTTTGAGGCTGTCAGGACGAAATTACATCATGCGACTCGATTTTTTCCGGCGTTTGAGCGTTTCGACAAAAGCGAAGAATCGAAACAAAAATTTGGCGTCATTTCTTTTCAGGGATGGATTGTATAACGGGCACGCGCCCGCGTCGAATAATACCCCCTTTTCATTTTCCAAAGACAGCGACGAGGCATGGAACAGGCGTTTTGCAAGAAGGAGAAAAAGAAGACGGGCGAATATGGGACATCATTTCACGAAACATAGACTAAGGATTCATTCAACGACGGATTCAACGACAAGTAGAAGGAGGGCTAGGTTTGGGACATTTTTTAATGGATTTCGCTACACGACTGGTGGCATCATACTCGAGTCATTTGGTCGATGACGCGCCCAGGAGGTTCAAAAGGCGTCTTCAATACGAATACTTGGATGCCCTCGAGGATGTCGGTAGCTTTTGTTTTCGGGATTGGGCGATTTACAATTTAGTCTTGGCTACCTCGCGGGGCCAGACTGGCGGTGTAAGATGGGATAGTATCTCAGTAGCAGTAATTTCAAGACTGCAATTTCATTAAGCAAGACAACTGCCGAATGGTGAAGTGTGATTACTACTCTGTTGGAGCATCTGATTTGTGACAGGCATATCTAGATGTCTTGTATGGTTTATAGGATTGAACACAATAGGCTTTACTTTGTATCTGCCATTGTACACGACAGCTGATATATAAGTCGTCGATTAATTGTAGTACTTCAAGTACGGATGTAGATGTTTTGGCCCTCATGATCAGCCCCTACAACATGTACGTATTGAAGCTATAGATAAAATGGGAATTTATTGTAACCTCAAGGCTAGTAGCAGATAAGAAAGAGAGAAGACAAGAGAAAAGAAGCATCTCTGCGGTCAGCCCCATGATGCGATGGCATCCAATGGGGAAAACATCCATTTCAATCAGGACGTTGTTGCCGTGAGATGACACGCGAGAACCGCATTTGGAGATTGTAATCGAGCTTAGATATTGGAAGAGAACAAGTCGTATGAGAATAAATCAATCAAACCCATACAACTGGATTCGTGCGCTCCGTCTTTGCATACTGAATTGGGAGAAGCGTGGAGGTTTGCTTGGGGTGGTGTGGGGAGAGGAGACCAAGATAGAGGGACAGGACCCTTGTTGCGTGGATGACAGGTCTGTACACCTTTTCTCAGAGATGAAATCGGGAGTCAGTATTAAGGTATCATGGCTGTTATATCTTTGGTTATGATGGTGTTGGTGGAATGTCAGTCTTGGCTTAGAGTTGAAGAAGCATTAGCATACCAGTCAACGAAAACGTCACTGCATATCATCCAAAACAGAGATGTAGGTTACGAATACGGCGCCCGGTATCTAAACTCGGGAATCGGAGGTCTTTTTCTGCAGCCAAGGGCCGGCCTGCGCATCCGATCCGGTCCAAAGGCGCATACAAGACTAGGTAGGGAGCCGGACCAGCGAGATATGGGGGCACTGAGACATGCAAGGCAAAGCAATATGTATGTACTGTAGCTTGCATACAGTGGCTGATTGGAAGCCGTTGTGCATCATCGGATCGATAATGCAGTGAGCGAGTTGTCCGTATGTCTTTGCTTCTTCCAGACGGTGAGCGGCGGACATGGATATGGTGATGATAGTTCTCGTGATAGAGAAGAGATAGAGGGAAAGAGAACTAAAAGAAGAGCGTGTGAGTTTCCAGCTGATGAGTAGTCATAGAATATGGATATATGATATGTACAAATGTCATGGTTGATATCCTCAACCTTCAACTACTTACTGTCACTACCAGCCAATATAAAGACTCAATTCAACACCCTCCTTCTGAGGCGAGATTTCTGGCCATTTTTCTTCTCTCCCCCACTCGCTCGCTTCGGCACTCCAAGCTGGGATCTGAATGGGACCCTTGCCTTGTCTCATCAATTTTTCCTTCCTTTTCATGTGCATTTTACATGACAAAACAGTCAATCTTGAGCAATTCAATTCCAAGTCATGTCTCGTTGTCTTGGTCTGCTTTGTCACCAACTTTGTCTCTGGCAGCCTCAGGAAGGACCCTTGTTTCTCTTTTTCTCCATGAAACAAACGTGATCAAATCTTTTCAATATCAAAGCGGTCATCAACCACCGTCGCATCCACTCTTGACTCAAGCCAAACCCCCAACCGCTATTTCTCTTTGTCTCGCTGTACTATAGCCTAGCCTATAGGTACCTTTGTACCCGGTCCAGGGACCACTCGCCTGTCGCGCTTCTTCAGTCTCGTTGTTCTTGGGGCCATGGGTCGCGTATTCAAGCTCCGCGATAGTTAATCCCCGCAAAGAGAAGCCAGATGAGTTGGATATTGCCAGACCGACAGAGAGAGTAAGTCAAAGCGGTTGTTTATTACTCTACTTTAGCTTACAGCATCAATGCCCACTAACTGCCTCGGCTCGCCGATCCCTTCCCATCTAATCCTTCAACAGCCTCCTCTCATCCTTCTCCTCCGTCTACTCGGTGCTTACTTCTTGTCCGTCAATTGTTAGTTCCGGCCGGATTACCCAATCTACCGTTCCGCCTTCCGCCCTCCGTCTCCGTCCCGCCTAAGCTTAAGCTCAAACCCACACTCTAGCCTCCATCTTCCATCTTCAAGGTCTCGACTCGTCCTCACGCAAACATCGCTTCTCCGCCTGATCGCTCTGCCTTCGCCTTTCCAATCCTGATCTTGTCGCAAAGCCATCGGCTCCGCCCTCGGTTGCCCGCCGGGCCGTCACCATGCCTGCGCGTGGCCCTCCATCTCCGAGCTCGCAACCCGCCAAGCGACAGCGACAGAACTCCTTCGATGATGGATCGCCGCGCAACGGCCAGCCGAGCCCCCACGAACGAGAACGTGAACGACGCCAGGCCGATGGCGCTTCTGCCTCTTCAGCTACTGCTTCTCCCACGGTAGCGGCCAAGCCGGGCCAGAGCAGCAATTTCCGTAATGTCAGCGCCTGTAACCGCTGTCGCCTGCGCAAGAATCGGTGCGATCAGAAGCTTCCGAGCTGCGCAAGCTGCGCCAAGGCAGGAGTCGCTTGTGTTGGTTATGACCCCATCACCAAGAAGGAAATCCCACGCAGGTACGATATCAGAATTGGTAGCGCGCGACAGTCTTGACGTGTTGTGCCGTTATTATCATCGCGTTATGAACAATCCCAAGACCGTGCACCGCGAAACTCCCGGGAGGGCAATTGGACTGAATGAGTGCTAACCTGGGGCGCAGTTATGTTTTCTACCTCGAAACACGAGTCGAGCAGCTTGAAAATCTGCTTAGCTCCAACAACATCACCTTCCCCCCAGCCGAAAACCTCGAAATATGTTCTCGCATAGGTACCGATACCGCCAGTATCAACTCAGCCACCGAGACAGGCTATTCAGGACCGTCAGAAGCCGGTGATCGCGGTGTAAGCAGGCCTCAAAGTCAGGCGGTCGAGTCGCTCAAGAAAAAGTCGGGCCAATCTTCGGGCTTCCTTAACATCGTGAGCCCCTCGAAGCCTCGGTCGCTGGCGTCTACGTCTGGCGTTTCGTTTGCGAGGGTCGTGTACGCCGCAGTACAGTTTTCAGCCTCAGGGCAGCCGGGCCCGAATGACTCGAGGGCTTCTCGACAGGTGAGCGGTAATGGAGCTTCGCTGCGCGACTCGTTTTTTGGTCTTCATACTCGGCCCACGATCAAGCCTGCTCCCTTTCCCAGCAAGGAGGTTGGTTTTCGACTTGCGAGACTATATTTTGAACATTCGAATCCTCAGATTCCTATATTGCATAGGGGGGAGTTCATGCAGACATTTGAACGTATATATGCCACTCAGGATCCGGCTCGAGGCGCGCGGGAACTTTATCTGCTGAATATGGTCTTTGCTATTGGCTGTGGCGTCATCGTAGGTGAGCCTGTAAAGACGGAATCGGGCGATTCTGGTATGGAGAGTAGGAGTCGGTGTGAACCCGAGGAATATCATGCAAGTGCCATCGTTCACTTGGAATCGTGTTTGAGCAATAGCGGAGGAGGCTTGGAAGTATTGCAGGCCGTACTTCTTCTCGCCAATTTCGCTCTTCTTCGCCCTGTTCCTCCTGGTCTCTGGTATGTGCTGATCAATCGTATGTGGCGTGGATAAGGATCGCCTGACTGACACGGACCAGGTACATTATTGGTGTTGCCGTGAGACTCGCAGTCGACCTTGGTCTGCACTACGAGGACGACAGAGATATCGACGCTGGACCTAATGAAACTGAACAGACTGATGGAGGTGCCGGTTCGCGGGAGAACGGAGCGCAGGGTCGTGGGAGGAAGTTATGGATTCGAGATTTGAGGCGACGTCTCTGGTGGTGCACGTACTCGCTCGATCGTCTGGTGAGCACATGCGTTGGAAGACCATTCGGTGTTAGCGATCAGGTCATCACCACCGAGTTTCCCTCTTTGCTAGACGACGACTATATCACACCGACCGGGTTCCTGGATCCACCAGCAGAGCAGATACAGCCCAGCTACAAGCATGTAGCGCATCATTACTTTCGCCTGCGGCTGCTGCAGTCAGAGATCCTTCAGGTGTTGCAGTATAACCAGGCGCAGATCGCCAAATCTGGAGTACAGGGGAAATTGCCCGATATGCACATACACCTGCCGTCGCCTTTCCTCGTGCAGTTTGATTCGTTCCGGTCATGGCGCATAGATATCGACCGAAGGCTATATCAATGGAAGACGTCAGCGCCGACAAGACAGGAGACGGGTGTCATGTTCTCGACAGAGTTCCTTGAGCTCAACTACTGGCAGGCTATCATCATGCTCTATCGCCAGAGCCTCAGCGTACCGGCCATGTTCGAAGGCGAGTACAACTCATCGAACGAGGTCAACAGCCCAACGGCGTTTCAAGCAGAGCTTCGCGAAGACGAGGATCGAATATATCTTAAAGTCGCCGAAGCTGGCCAAAAGATCCTTCGTTTATATCGACAGCTCCACCTCAGCGGGCTAGTCAGCTATACCTATCTTTCCACCCATCACCTGTTCATGGCGGGAATCTCGTACCTTTATGCTATCTGGCACTCGCCCATCGTACGAAGTCGCCTGGTAAGTCGTGGATGAAACCCATAATCCTCGGAGAAATATGCTAATAGTGGATCTAGAGCATGGATGAAGTGGACTTCACTATCCTAGCCGCCAAATCGGTTCTCACAGATATGATCGACAAGTGCCCTCCCGCCGAGACGTGCCGAGATGCTTTTGATCGAACAGCCAAGGCCACTATCAAGATGGCCTCTTCAACAGGCGGTTTCGGTGCCCCGGCGACTCGGAGGCAGCGTTCCGCCTGGAACACGCCACCTGATACATCCAGCGCGTCGGCGCAGACACGTCACCGCTCAGACAAGGCGTCTTATCAGCTGGATTTATCCCTTTCTGACTCCCATTCTTCTCCTAGTTTGTCCGTCACTGGCGAAGCGAATGTGCAGCCCTCACCCCCGATGGCGCGGACCGCAGAAGGATACTTGATCAACTCGCGAAACCGAGGTGGCCCAAGTCCTTCAGATTCTGGCCTTAAGCAAGAGGGATCACCTATAGAATCGGGCATGGTTCCGTCACCTGTCCCTCGTCGAGTGACGTCTCAACCATCCGCTGGTGGCGGCTCTTATGTCGGACAGCAGCAACAACAGCAGTTTAGCGGACAGGACTATCCAGACGCACAGACGATGGAGTTTCTACAGAACCTTGGAGCGTCTTCGAATGGGGACTTTACCGCCATGGACCAGTCGCAGCTTGACATGGGGCTCAGCATGAACTGGGAGGGTCTTCATCACGATTTCGGTGAGGCACCGCAGATGAATCCTTTTGACACGTTTTTCTTTGGCGGCCCCCAAGGTGCAAATGGGGGAGGAGGGAACCAAGATGGTGGCATGAATATGTAATAGGGTGTTATTGTTGGGTTTATTATGCCTTTGTTGCCGGCGCGTTGGCTTGTTTGCTTGCAGACGCGAGTCTGCTCTGCGAAATGGGTGGTCACATTATTGGCATTTTGTTCATATTTGGTGCATCACAAGGCAAAAACTATGCCTTTATCCGTTGTTAGGGGAAGGAAAGTACAACTGACATTCGAGTCGAGTAAAGTGGATGGTTCATCACCAGCTATATATATATCCATGTCGAGCGGAACGAGGCAATGAGAGCAGCTGGGAAATGTAGGGAGAGACGATTTGAATGGGAGCAAGCTTTTGTCTATATAAGAGAGGGGTTTCGTGGCGAGACTACCTGGGTATCTATCAAAATAACAAGACCTCGAGGTGAAAGATGAATGCTCATTCTGTCCTCTGCTATCTCTGACTTTCAAGTATTACTCATTCTCGTCCATTATATCTCATATTCACCGTCGAAATCCTCTCAGCCATGCCGACAATATCCAACATATCTATGCATTCAACATCCAATACCGTTTCATAAAGTCGTAATTGTAACAAAAGACAAGATTGAGAAATAAAAACACGCAAATTGGTCGCTGTCGTCGATACCTCGAGTCCACTTATCGGTCTCGACTGTATCTCCTGCTCCCCCTTCTAGGCGAATAGTCCCTCGGCGAGTAATCCCTCGATCCGCGACCATTACCAATCAGCGGCTCCCTACGGTACCGATCCTGACTGTACCTCCGTGAGTGCGATCTCCGGGGCGGAGACATGCTGTGCTCCTCCTCAACCACGATCTCGTTATCCGAAGAAACGGAACTCGGGACCCCGCGCGGCGGAGCAGGCGGATCGACGACGACGAGCGGCGACGTCCTCCTCCGGCTCCTGTCGCGCGAGGAACGGTCCGTCGTCCGGGATCTGTTCCTCCGAGACTTGGACGTGGCCCTGCTGCGCGAGCGGTGTCGGCGATCCCGCCTGCTCCGGTAGCTGAGGTAGGTGGATGTGTCGCCGGTGATGGTGCTCATGGGCGTGGACGAGGAGACGACGGTGGATGCGCCGTCCACGTGGGTGACGACGGGGCCGCGGTGGAGGAGCATGTAGACGAGGTAGAGGAGGAGTAGGAAGCCCGCGACGCAGCCGAGAACGATGCCTGCGACGACGCCCGGTGCGAGCGAGTCATCAACGTTCTTGTAGGCCGTGGGGATGGCGGTGAAGGACGGGCTTGAGTCGTCGTCGTTGTTTTGGCGGGCAAAGAGCTGAGGCCCTGAGGGTATCGTCGCGGACGGAGGGATGACGGGCATCTTGCTGTGTCTTGTCGTGTCTTTGTCTAGTCTTTTCAAGACTTGTTGGGGTTCTGCCAATGTAGCTAGATGTTGATACTAGTTGTTGTATAGTATATATTGCATAGTAAATAATATAACTCTCCAAATGTTAAACTTGTAAATAAAGACAAGAAGTCAATTCAGTCGAGAGTTTGTTTGGAGAAATGGCTGTTGATAGAGGGACGTTTAATGATACACCGGCAATTCCCATCCATTCAAGCTGGACGCTTCCCAGCCACGTCTTTTTCCTACCTACCTTAGTACCTATTTAACTCGTGTCCGCAGAACGCGTTGGAGAGCAATTTGCCGGGTACACGGACCAATGCAACGTAAGCCCGTTCATTACAAGATGCACGTACAGATTACAACTTGATAATTATCCGTACTCCGTTCTCTTCTTCCATTACCTGGGCTCTTTCTTCTACAGATAATACTCGAGCTTCCGAGTACCTTTCTAATGCGAGTGATGCCGCCCGCAACGGCCCGGTCCAAAAAGTGGAGAACCTCGACTCCGGCGCCGGGTCATACTCCTATCCTATACTACTCCGATCCACGGCGTTCCAATCGCAATGATAAGGTAGGTAGGTATCAATCAAAAATTGTAAGTGTCTTTCTCTGGGCAAGTATATCCATCTACCTATGCTATTTGCTATATCCAGCCAGCTCTAAAAAGCCAAATTTCTACAATGTTTCGTTTCCTCGATATACCCAACTAGGGATGATATCACCCAAGGTCGTAGTCGCATAACCAGGAATCCTTTTTACCGTAAGCCCGAGCCTGACCGCTATATATAGTACAAAAAACAAAAAGAAACCCCTTTCTCCGTGAAAATGAAAATAAAACAAGACAAAGCAACAGTGTTCCAAAGATTGCATCTAGTATCATTCCGATATTATGAAAAAATTTGCATCAGACGCTCCGTTAAAGTCATAAGAGATAAACAAAGAAAGGGTATATGTCGCAACAGTCAAGGCTATTATACTGTGACTTGTAGCTTGGATGGTATTGGCGGCAGCGCACATGTTGGCGGCGGGGCTGGAGGAGGCCCTTCGCTCAGTTGAGGCATGCTTCGCCGGTTCAACAAGTTTCTCCCGCTTGTGTCGGGCCTCAAATGAGGACTGCTCGTGCCTGTAGGGATGGGAGGAAGAGGTGCCGTGGGTGGTGGTGCAGGCAAAGGTAGGGATTCTGGCGCCATAGGAGGAGGGAGATCGACCGAAACGCTGTACTGGGATGCTCGATCTGACATCACAGACTGTACGCTCGCCCGCCTCTGAGACCGCCCCTTGGCTGATAGACTGTCACTCCGTCCATCATTGTAGGCGTCTAGAGAAGCACGTCGGCGGGCTGCTTCTTCAGCCCCAGTCAGGAATGACCGTGAACGTGTCCTTTGCTCTGGACTTGGACGCGTCGAGCCTGTCAGGCTACGTGCCGAGGTGCTCGGGCTTTCGAACTTGCGCCATTGACGCGTATCTGAAAGTCGGCGTGAGCTGTTCGGGCGGTATTCGGAGATCGGCTCGTCTATGGGCACCAGACTTGACCGTCGTGATGGCATATCATGAGAGTTGGGGATGCGCGGCAGAGACGTTAGGTCATCATCGGTGGGCATAGTAGACTGAGTCTCATCTCCATGACGGGTCACTGGTCGCTCATCGATATCTTCCATTGGCGATGGTTGATCAGCGACCATGGACAAAGGTCGTGCAATCGGCAAAGTCGTCGGTGGTGCTCTACGTCCCAACGATCGCGTCTCCAAAAGTCCTGGTTGAGCTGCCATACCAAATTCCTGAGCCGTGTTTCTCGCATATGAGAACCGACGGTTTGACGAATTTGGCACGCTGAAGTTGGGTGTAGGTGCCTTCATATCGTGAGCTGTGCCGGACCCGTAGCTGGACTGCGGTCGTAGGTTAACCGGCCCACCTTGAAGTTCAACAAAAGGGCTGAGGATTTGCATCGACTGTCTTCGATCTAGGATAGCTGCAGCGTTCGGTCTCGGCTTCGGCTCAGGTGTGGCAGTCTTCTCCTCCAGTGAAGATTTATGTTCTGTGGGCGCTGGAAATGTATCAACGATTGGCGACGCTTCGGGAGAGGATCCGGCCGATGTTACAACCGTTCGCTGGCCGGATGATATGAACGATAAGCGATTCGAGCTTTCCCGCAAGTTTTCTAACTGTCTGCCGTCCTGTGACACAAAGCTGTTGGTTGTCGATATGTCGTCCGTGGTTTGATCGACGGTGGCTTCGGGTTCGGGAATAGTTGTGGCCTGTTCCTTCCGTGGCGGATTCGGGGAAATCTGGATGCTTTGATGACTTTGTGGGCTCTGAGGGTCCTGAGGACTCTGGGAGCTTTGGCTCATTACACGCGATAATCGTTTTGGATCCCTCACTACCAACGTCCTTTGGCTAGGCTTTTCTCGCAACGGTGCAGCTTCGTCTTCAGCCTTGGGCTTTCCTGTCTCGGTGAGCGTCTTCTTCCCGCCCAAGGTCTCAATTTCGCGACGTAGCGTCGCGATCCATCCTTCCATGTCTTCAGCAGTCTCAAAAATCATGAGGAAGTTGGAAGCATTGCGCCGTTCCGTGGCCCGGAAATTCCAGCGCGAAAACAGGGATCGCGAGTCGGATGCCGGTGTCCCATCGGATTCAGCAGTTGAGGAGACCTGGATAACCCAGTGGCGGCCAGGGATGACATCGCTTGCAAAAGCTGCAGAATCTTTGCTAAGATGTAATATCCTTTCGGGCAACCGGTCGAAAGGGCCTTCTGAAGCATATTGTAGCAGATATCCAGATGTTACTAGGACATAGATTTTGTTTGTCCATTCGAACTTAAGGGCAGGCCCGGACGTATTGCGACGATGCTTCTTCTTAACCTTGGCTCTATCGCTGGTACCAACTTCACCGTCCAGCGCCTCGACGGCATCGTCCCTTGATGTACTCGTTCTCCGCTCATGCATACGCAGGATGACTTCGGGGGCCAACGATATAGCGGGTAGAGTCATATGCTTGATAGCTTGGGGGAAAGCCTTGAATAGGGGCGGAGGATGCCAGGTTGATAGTGGGCCTCGCGCCGGTTTGGCTGGGCTTTGAACTTTAACTGCACCAACAGATCGTACATGAGCTGATGGGCTTTGCTGGGTCTCAAACATCGTGGATAATAGGCGCGGGCTGCGGGGTGACTGAGGTGACGCAAGATCGGGTTGGGATTGAAAGTACGAGCTCGTGTCGGCGAGGGATGTACGGCTTCCAAATGATGTAGGTGTTTCCGGAATGGCCAACTCCTTCGGCGCCCTAGACCGAGCGAATAAACTTCTCAGTCCCAATCTCGATTCCCGCCTGCTTGCCTTTTCAGACTTCAGAGGCACACGGTTCTCTTCTGTTGCCATCATGTCCGGTGGGCGAGTTCTTCGTGATGGCGCATGGTGATTCTGGAGCGCTTCCAGAGTACCGCTAGAGGACATCACAGAGTCTCTGTAGGACATGACGAAGGAATCGTAAATTTTCACCGTCAGAATTCGACAAGATCAAAGAGATGATGTCGCTTCGAGGTCAGTAAGGTCGGTCGTAGGCGTCGCCGTGAATGACTTATGCTGCATATGTTGCGCCGAACACAGTGGCATAAATAAGTTGGCGTGCTACTCGAATGAGGCGAGTCGGACTCGTTTGTACGACAAAACTGGAGGGTAATCCCGGAACGATGGCTCGTTTAAGAACTGCGCAGCAGGTAATCGTGCGTTCAAAGTGTGTAACCCGGACCGAGACTGAAAATGGGCTGTGTATGAAATGCAGGTTCCCGTCTTGGATGCCGTGGATCGCAAGTTATATCAACAGGCTCGGTTGTAGATTGGCATAGAGAGATACCAATTCAAAAAAGCCCAACGGTAACTTCTTACCCAGAACGGAAAGTAAAAGTAGTCGATGTACGTGGGTGGTGGCGAAGATAAATAACGAGAGGAGGCAGCTTGAAAGTGCGATTCGAGTCAATAAGAGAAAGTGAAGCCCATGTGGTCGTAGGGTAAAGAGCGAATGGTGAAGCAAAGCCAACGAGCCAGAGAAAAGGCGCGTATGCGTACCTATACAGAACAGAACAGAACAGAAGATAATAACAAAGACGTTTAAGTTGCAAAGAAGAGGAAGTGACTGCAGTGTGGGAGGGGTGGGATAGACTTGTAAGCCAAACCAACCCAGCCAACCTAAATGCAAGTGCAATGAAATGAATGGGTAGCAAGTACCTACCTAACCTTCTAATTACCTCGTGTGGTAGGTACGGAGTAGCATGTATGCATGTATTATTAGGGAAGGTACATCTGTACTAGACTGCCTTATGGGGGTGGTAAGCTAAGCCCACTTGAGGCACGAAAGACAAGAGCAATGCAAGGGAGAGCCAAGGAAGTAACTGAGCAGAGTAAACACTATTCCTCATCAGGTATGCATTCAAAAGCAACGAACCATTTATTCAACATGCAAGCCTCCCTTCCTTTGATTAATTTATTGCAATGCGTACATATGCTGGATAAGGTATCCAGCCACCTCGCCCGAGATACCTCAAAAGACAAGCACTCAATGTTTCCATCACTCGAGGAAAGTACACGACTCCATCTCCATACTCCGTACGATGCAGTTCGATGGGTCCATCGATGCAGGTACAAAACAGAAGAAAAGTGCACAAGCCAGTCGCCAGAGCCCACAGCCGCCCACAGAGAGCATCCCACTTAAAATACCGAAACACAGCTCAGGGCATGGGCAGGGACAAAGACCGCTCTGCGAGGCGAGCAGAAGGCCGAGGGAGACAGTGGAGGCGACAAGGGGCAGGGGAGCAAGCCCCTTGTTGACTTGCAAAACGGCCGCCAGGGATTGAGCCGCTAACTATCTTTGGCTGGAGGAGGAGTTTGGCAGCGAAAGAATCGGTTCTCAGAGACTCAGGCATTATCTCCAGACTCCAACGACCAGATTTACATATCAGAATTTACCAGCTTAGGCTAAATCTATATCGACAGAGTACAGTAACAATGCGTTAATATACTTTTACTTTCGTTCATTAACAAATCACGGTTGTCGGAGCGTAGCAGCGCAGGACAGAGCCTCCAGTCGTTAGACTACTGTACGTGCTCAGGCCCCGTTTGACGGGCGAACCGTTGCGCTATGGACGAAAGCACAACGGGAATGACGGTGTTCATACGTCTGTTACTCACAAAAGACTCCCAACCCACGCAATATCGACGAAACAAGTGTGCGGGACAATTCCTATCGACATGTCGATTGGCCAGGATTTGAGGACGATGCGACACGATGCAGATCTGCGCACGCAGACTCAATTAATCTATTCTGAATTCAGAGTTTTCCGTGCACGGTATATGAACGATGTGGATGGATAAGCTTTGTTTCCTTTCCTCTGTAAATGAGACACGCTCTTGAGAAACGCACGGTTGGGATGCAACGACATGGAGAGAGTGTTGCCCTCAAAACCTTGCTACATAAGGGTGCTTGGGGTTTCCATGTCTATATCCGGGGCAAAGGGTCAAGAAGCCGGTGCTGGCAGGACGAGCCACAATGAGCCGGGCTGAGTGAGCGTTTCAATTGTGACAATCCAGCATCGTTTTCCGACCCTAGTTTCTGAAGGATATTGCCGTCGTTCCCAATCCGGCAACCCTTGCTGGTTGCTAATCATAGCCAATAGCAAAAGAAGCCGTCGTGTCGCAATCCGCGCAGCTTTCGGAAACTTTGGTAGAAACGGTGGCCCTACGCTCTGTCGGTCCCTCGGATGCGCCGATCTCATTACCTACATGTTTCCTATGCAGAATGTCTCTTCTTCACGAGACAAGCGCCGACGAAGACTACAGTGCCCACGTGCCCGTCATCCGCAGCCGGCCGTTCAAATTGGTGGCCTGGGCTTTATCGTTGCCAGACCAGTGTCTCACAATGATAGGGGACGGGGATCGGTTCATAGCCAAAACACAAAACACAACCCTCTTCCTAGTCTCGACAGCAGCCTGGAGTGACAGGGATCATTGGAGGCATTAACCGCTTCCAAGCCTCGCCCAGCTGAAGACTCCCAAAAACGGGCCAGGGTTGTTGTTTCGGGATAGAAAGCAAACTGCTGACAACAGCCGATTTTGTTGTTTATTCTGCAATCTCAATTTCCCCTCGGAAGAGTCGTATACCTTTCTCCCTTCATCCTCAAAGGTCCAGCTATTGATACCATCCCCAACAATTTAACACACAAGTTCTTTGCAAGACCGAAGACTCTTGGCCCCGCGTGCACGTGAGAAGCAGTTAGTGCAGTGGGCTGGGTTTCTCGTTACTCGAACGACGAGGGCCTCTTCTTCAGAGTGGCGGCGGCCTTGCTGAGCTGACCATTACTACCAAGGATTAAGCGAGCATCTACCTCACCGATCCTCACAATGCGTTGCACAGCGTCTGTTGTCCACCATAATTCTGTGCCAGCCTGAGTTATTCGTGGGATCTAACGTGGTCTACGGATAGGTACGTAGTGGAAGACTGGGCATTTGGTCATGCGGTTCCGCTCGTAGCCAGTCGTTTCACCAATTTACCTTCCCGACATGCTATTCCTGGAGCAAAGTTGGTCGTCATCCATGGCCCAGTGAATGGAACCATCGATCGAGAATGAATTCGGGTTTGCATCGAGCGATGCGTCAAGATCGCACGAGGCACTAACCCTTCGGCACTGCACCAAGCCTGAACGTTATGCAGGAGCTTGGGTCGTTCGGGCCCAGGAGGTGCATAACTTTTTACTTTGCCTTGTTCCTGCAGTAGTGAGCCTGACTAGGCTCGAAATCGTCTGGTTCCGATATCATCCTTCTGCAACCTTGGAGCCAGTTCCTGCTCTACTCAACAACCATCGAGCATGGAGTAAGCCGTTTGCTTCCCACGTTGTCGTGCTTATAGCAAGGCAACTCATTTCCAAGAAAGGTGCTTCAGCCTCCAAAATGCCGTGTCTCAACTTCTTCCAGCCAACATGAGCCAGGGCCGAGACCGATTCTGTGTGTGGATAGAGAATTAACCAAGTCTAGAACAGCACCTTTCTACTGTAGATCCAGTTTTCACACACAGGGATATTGCTATTTAGGTAGTGCCGGATGGCACGGTAGTTGAGGCCGATATTAGCCAGATGCAAATGACAAGGGTATTGGCATAGAGGATACCGCCAGACTGGCTGCACCAGACTAGCCGAATGGCGAGGGCAAGGACAAAGCTGCGGAATGTCACCTTGACTGTGAGATCCATGGATACTTGAAGATCTACATGACTGCGACTGCAACCAACCCACTGGTTTACGAATCCTCGTGGCTCATCGCAAGGGCACTTAAGTGAGCAGCTAATATTAGGTAGGTGGTTTCTTTTGCCAAACACAAGACCCCCACGTCAGCGAAATCAATCATGCATAGTACAGAACAAGGTACGGAATGCAGATTATATAGCATTATATAACATCGTCAGGGGCTTGAGCGCCATGCTGGCTGGCCTACGCCTATGTACAACTCGCTTAGGTCACATGCCGGAGATGAGATGAGACAGTTATAGAGACTGGCATATGTTTATTCGAACTGGGATGGTGGCTCGTTACGTAGACCATGTTTCTCTTAGACTCGTATGCGCATTGTAGACGAGATGAAACCGCCAAAAGCAACGGGCAAATGAAGATTGGGCTCTTCTCTTTTCTTTCCCCTCTCTTGTCGACTTTTCTTTTTTGAGGCATTCTTACCGCCATCGAAGGTACATGCGGCACAGTTTCCACGCGGTTCTAGTCAGGTAATGTAGTATTGTATTAGACAATTTCAATCTATCGAAGTCCATCGACGGGGGTTAATGGCGTGTTTTCAACAGTGATGTTTCAGTATACCTCCTAGGAACCACATTAAAGTTTGTGGGTTGAGGTTGCATGGACCCTTGGTCCCCTACGGCCTACGGTTACTGTATCATGATTCTTTGAAACATGAACAATGTATATGAGGCATGTGCGATCAGACCCTATTCGTCTGAATGCGAAGTTGGGACGAGGGCTTTGACTGGCGTTGAAAGTGATGAAGCTTTGTCATAAATAGATTGATATCGAGTTTGTCAGCTTGTCATTCATGATAAGAGTGCCGGTCTTGCTCGCCATCATCAATATGCGACACAGTCAGCGCTGGGCAGTCCCATGAACAATTTCTTCATTCTCAAAGAAATGTTTCAATGTGTTCCATATTAATACCGTGGGCGCCTTGCCTAGTACCTACTAAGTCATATGATACCTACAGAAAGATAGGTACACAGAATATACTGATTCCTCAACCTCGACCGGAGTTTGTGTCGCTTTTGTGCGATGGTTAACGTCGCCAATAGCCCCAGTTGTGCCTTTATTCCAGCAGCGGTAGAGTCAAGTTCAAGTCGAGATCCAAGTCCGCGTGACTATCAAGATCATTGCCACACACTCGGACATCAAATTGCGAGCATCATGATCTAGATCTCGGGCATAGAAATGGAAGACCAAGAGCGATAGCGGAGTATCAAGACGCTGTAAAAGCTAAGAGCTAGCGGGCTGGCTCACTCCCCGAGTCCCCCGCAATCGACTGACGTGCCCTGTGACCGCTAGAGGGGTCATGATCAGCACACAAGCAGACCACCCGTCAGCAACTCGACCGCAAACTTGCTCTGAGTGACGGCCTCTGGTTTGGTTTCTGGTGATCACGATGAACCTCGGCTTGGACAAACTCCCGCCTCTCTAAGTACTATACCTATTCATGCCTATCAAGTAACCTTGAGTCCTATTCCAACTTCGCCTCTCCAAAACATATGCGCATAAATTGTTTGTGACACTCGCTACCTTCCTTACATATGCGTATCACTCAACCGCCAAAGAGCTACCTATCTATACCCACAACCCCTCCACCAACTTAACTCACCCAATAGCTTCCGTCGCTGACCGAGACGCAAACGTCCCTCAGCAGCTCTGACGTATTTATCAACAGTGTTGATATACACTTCTTTCACGCTTTCTACTTGCCTCTCAGCATCATCTTACAAGAAACATTGCACTCAAGTAAAGCGCGATGGCTTCTACACCAGACAACTCGGCTGTTCCCCGCAGCGAGTCGCCTACAAGGTCTCCACGATCAGCTTCGATATCATTGCAAGCTGCCGCAACCATGAATGCGGGACTGCAGCATGAGCCCCCACGAAGTACGTACGACCCTACAGGAACTGGGTGTCCTTCACCGCCTGAGCCTGAGCCTGAGCCAGAGCTGTCGCTAACAATTTGCAGGGTCGTCTAGCAGCTCCATCTCGCGAAATCAGTCCTCGCCTCAAACCGGCCGTCGTCGATCCACCGTCCTCATGAACTTACAGCTCAACGATCCCTCTATGCCAGCTCCAGGCGAAATGGTCAACGAACAACAACCCGGTCTTTCGACCGCAAGCCCACAGCCGCTCTCTGGATCCCCGTCGATGGGCGACCCCCATCATCATAGAGCGCCTAGTCTGGGGGAGCTTCATCAAGAACTAGAGGCGGAACAAGAAGCTCATGTGGTATGGCATATTCTCTGACAGGAATACAGAAACATGTGTCTAACTTGGCTGTGGTAGAATCGCCTCTTGCAGATGATCCGACAGCAACAGCTGGAACTTCAGCGTCTTCAGGCTGGCCAACCTCAGAGCCAAAACCAGAGCTCAGCTGTGGAGGACAGCAGTGCCATCTCTGAGCGATCTGGTCACGGAACTCCCCATGCCTCAGGCTCTCATGTCTCGATCCCTCCTATTCCTACGGGTGGCTCAGGAACTCGCTCCAACAGCCATCGTCACCCACGAAGCTCGTTTGATTTAGCCCGCGCTGACCTCCAACGCCGATCTCGAACACCCAGTCGCAACGGCGCTTCCCCACGACTCCGCTCGACATCTATCAGTGGAAACAGCGAGGACTGGGTGCTGGGAGGTCGTGACGAAAGCGCGTTTTATCAAGCTGAGACTCAGATGCTGGTTCGCGAGAACCAGATGCTGCGACATCGCGTTCGAGAGCTAGGTAAGAATGAGATGGTTCCCGGCAGGCTTGGTCTATGCTAATTCCTATCCAGAGAAACAACTAACCGACCTCGGTACTGGCTCTCCGGTTGCTCACGAACCACCTCAACATTCACACTTGACAAGATCCTCCACTGCGGCAGACAAGGAGGACGATAAGCCCTCTACAGAAGGTCTTAAACAGACTTGAAGTCTTGAAACCAGTCTGTGTTTGTCCAGGTGCTAGCACATGAGAGTTGTTGATTTTTGTTGCGGCGTTCAGCGGGCATGACTGCAGGTACGAGAACCGGTTTAGTAGCAGTGAGAATTGGTGCGAAACGTACGGCGTTTGGGTGTCACATTTCGTGAATTATTACGATGAGGTCGATGAACTGGAAGAACGGGGATAGTCGAGCACAATGGTATGAAATATGATGTGATTGTAAGGCATCTGGCATGATGCCGGGCAATTCAACACATGAGTTTTTGTTAGTGCGCAACCAAAAAATGGCACAAAATATAATTAGAGAACTTGACAAATTGACAACGAGGTCTCATTATCGTTCCCAATACCTCTGACTCGGCCTGCTGAACAAATGCCGATAGTGTGTCGTCATGGGCCAGTTCGGCGTATATATTGTCTACACCGAATAGCATCCTCACAGCTTGCAACCCAACTCCACCAACATTCACGATGCTTCGAACAGCAACAAGAAAGGTTTCTTCAAACTTACTAAGCACTCAGAAGCACAGCTTCAGTTCGACATCGGCTTCCAGAGCTGATTTCACACATGCCGTAAGTTCAAGTCCACTCACCTCATCATAAGTTCTATATCATGTCCGGTACCGGAGCTTCACTTCCTGATCTATCCCGCAACCGCATCACGAGATATAAGCCCGATGGAGGAGAAACTCCATCTCATTTGCCACGGCGTATTCTAAATCAAGACGAGAACAAGACTCTAACCCTGTAGTAGGTCATTGGCGGCGGTGTTGTCGGGGTTGCGATAGCCCGGCAGCTTGCGCAACAGAATGATGCCTCGACGGTGCTCATTGAGCGTCACGACGCCATAGGCACAGAGACAAGCTCGCGCAACAGCGAGGTTATCCACGCGGGCGTCTACTACGGAGTGTCGAGCCTAAAGGCAAAGCTCTGCATCCGCGGCAAGAACCTGCTCTATGAGTTCTGCGAGAAGCATGACGTTAACCACCGTCGGCTGGGCAAATGGATCGTCGTCCACAATGATGAGCAGCGCAGTATTCTGGAAAAGATCCACGCTCTGTGCAAGAACGATCTCGGCGTCCCGACGCGGTGGGTGAGCGGTGAGGAGATCAAGCGGGACGGTGAGGGCGTCCAGGCTGTGTGCGCGCTCGAGAGTCCAACCTCGGGCATCGTGGACTCGCACGGCTTGATGCAGTGTCTTCAGGGCCTCTTTGAAGATGCCGGCGGTGTCACGGCGCTCAACTCTCCCGTCGTGGCCGTCAAGCCTCTCGGCTCCAGGCCCGGCAGCGAGGGCTGGCAGGTCGACGTCCAGGATGCCGCCACCGGTGAAACGTCGAGTATCACGGCCGAGACGCTCATCAACGCCGCGGGTCTCGGCGCGGCTGACATTCACAACATGATCGTCCCGCCTGACCAGCGCCGGCAGCTGTACTATTGCAAGGGCAACTACTTCTCGTACTCTGCTTCTCAGCCAAAGGTCTCGCGCCTCATCTATCCCGTGCCTGAGCCCGGCATGGCAGGCTTGGGCACTCATCTGACGCTTGACCTTGGAGGTCGTATACGCTTCGGTCCTGATGTTGAGTGGATCGACGATCCCAGCAATCTGGCTGTCAACGCGGAACGACTCCCTCAGGCTGTTGCTTCGATTCAACGATATCTGCCGGGCATTGATACAACAGCCCTGGTACCAGACTATGCCGGCATACGGCCCAAGCTGGTTAGTAAAGAGCAGCTTAAGAGCAACGGGTTTGAAGACTTCATCATCCGAAAGGAGAACGGATATGAGGGATGGGTGAATCTACTTGCTATTGAGAGTCCTGGATTAACGAGTTCACTGGCCATAGCCGAAATGGTGCACGAGCTACTATACGGTTCGGCACAATGACCGTAGTAAAGCAAAGCACAAGCAGCATTGTGTATATTTCCAATCCATTAGCGTTCAAGAAACCATTTAGAATGTTAGAATGAAAGCCAATAGGTAACTAGCGAAGGGTAGTTGGCTGGGTTAAGCATCGCGAACGCCACTAGAAAACAAGTACGAACGCACTCGAGGTATCCTGCCCATACGTGCAAACAAGCAATCGTCGTTATTGGTCATGACTTTTGATAACAAGCACAACAACATTTCCCCAAAACTGTCAGAAAGCCGCCAGCGCCAACAAGCAGGTTCAAAGTCACTCTTTCCATCCTCTTCACCTCATCGAAATACTCGGACAAAACTTCCTGCTTTGTACATCGACATGGAGCTCATATATGCCATTTTGCGCGCCCACGAAGCTGTCCAGCGTTAGCAAGAGCGCGTTTATGAACTTTGAGGACAGATACTTACAGCACGCGACCATCTTCGCTCCATGCCAGACCAGCGGTGTTGTCCGGTGAAGGCGGCACTTCAAAGACACCATGATCATCTTCCCATCTGTTCATGACCTGATTGACAAGTGGTACTATGATCGAGGTATCGTCTGGATCGCGGTCGTTGTCCCTCTCTCTCGCTTGAAGAATCTCAAGCACGGTGAGGTAAGATGAGTCCTGCCTCTGACGTTGCTCTCTAAGCATCGCCACAGTTTCACCAAGACTTTCCATCCAGCGTTGGTCTGTCCTTCTCCCAGTTTCCTGGTTATCAGAGGTTTCGCGTGGAATCGGTCGAGCCCCGCGAAGTCGATCTCCGGCGCGATAGTTGTTGCCTAGCAACTCACCCATAGCACGGCCAATGCTACTACTTCTTCGCTCATCAGACCGCCCAGCATCATCGTTGGCGAGGGTTCGGCGAGCTGACCTGGCAGCCCAGAAGTTGGTCGGTCCACCTGGTGGTCGATCTTCTGCTGCTGCTGCCGCTCTTTGGGCCGCTCTCTCGCGACTCCGTCGACCGAGTTGCATAGCTTCGAGTACCAGTGTCTCGTTGGCAGTAAGGGGAGTATTCAGTGTGTCGAGCGCATCTCCCCTACGTCGGGAAGTATCACTATTGCCAGATCCCAGGGCATTGTCTCTTCGGTCGCGACGACTATCTAAGAGTCGCGGGTCAATAGTGTTTCGATCTAGAATGTTGATGTGCTCAAACACTGGCTCCTCAATGTTAACAATCTGACGGATGACAAAATTACTCCTCATATCAGCTAAGCCGACATGGCCCCTATCCTCAGTCCAAGCAAGCATTCCATATGGTCCTGGACAGAAGGCCATATCTCGGATGGCACCAGGGCCACTGTTTGGTCGTGAAGACTGAAAGGTTGTGATGAGAGGATCAGCGTCAGGATCTGCAAGGAGGGCGGCGTTGAAGATAGAGATAGTCCCATGTTGGGTTCCGATGGCAAGATATGCTCCAGAGTCAGAGAAACAAGCAGCAAAACTTCCTCGACTATCGGTTCTGTCGTCCTTCCTCTGACTTTTAAGTAGTATTCTTTGGGTCTGCTCCCATTGATATGCTGCAGGCTCACTTGACCTGACAGATGGCGTTTCTGCATCCTTCTTCACGCGTTCGTGTATGTACAGGTAGGGGTCATCAAGAACAGCAATTAGAAGCCGACCATCTGGAGATATGAGGGCTCGGTTTACAAAGTCAGGATAAGTGATGACATCCAGCGCCTCAGTCTTTTCTTTCTGGTCAAAGTCACGGAGGCTGACTAGCGTAACAGTCCGGTCATTGTTGGCCAACACCGCCACCGGTTCTGTATACGCTGCATCATGTGCTGGTAGGGTTGTTGGCGGGAACCAGAGTGTGATGCAGTTGACCCGGTCTTTGGCCAACTTCATGCTTTTCGCTATCAGGCTCTTGTTGGACCGTCTGGCACGCGAAAGAAGAGAGAATATGGGATCTTCGCTGGTCGAATCCAATCTGACGCTAACTCGGAGGTCTGGATCGGCTTCCAAGGGTGACCCTTGGCTATCATCGCTCCCGTCGTCAAGTCGCATCGCCACGAAATCGCCACTTTCACTCCCACAGCACAACCATCCTTTCTCGGCGACGAGACATCGGGGCGCAAAGGTCAGGAGCTTAATAGTTTCGCATTCGCGGGTCAATGTATTTAGGCGTTGGACATGATTACTTCCGTTTCCTCCGGGGAAATAGACGATGTTCTGCTTCTCGGCGCTAACAAGGGACCGTAGTTGCCAGTGTCTGTGGATATCATGAGCATTGGGATGCTGGGAGAAGGGGTACGGTTACGTACTGCGAGCGTACGGGAATACGATAATGTTTTCGAGACTGCTTAGTAACGAGGGCCTCGGTCGGGTAGATTCTGGATGTTGTTAGTGTTGATGCGATGAGTCGAGCCATGATTGATAAGCTCAGGATTCGCCATTGAGGAGGCAAGACGGGAAACGTACTCGCCCTCGTCTACCGCCATCTTGATCCGCGCCGCTCCTCAGAGGGAGCGACAGGCCCGATGGTGTTTAGGCTACCGAATGATAGAGTGTCGATGCAAGTTAGGTATGCAATGATGTTGTCAAGCTTTTGAGTTCACCAGCGGACAGATGCAGGTGTAGAGCGAGTGGCCTGTTGGCAATGGAGATATGCAATGTGCCAAATGCAGGCTGTCGGAATTATGGATTATTCGATTACGGTCGAGACAAGGCGCTGGGTATTGAAGCGTAACGGGTATAGTAAAAGGCGAGGAAATATCGTCGGCGGCGAGTTAGGAGATTGCTGAGGGTGGGTTATGTAGGATGTGTGAATGACGTCTGGGGGGTTAACGGGATAATTTCAGGTCCGGCCGAGCAAAGCTGAGCATAGCTCCCGTCTCCGCTACCTGTAGGTAAGCAGACGACTCTACGAAACTTTGAGGTATGGGAAAGGAATGGATATACTATAACAACATTCTAGATGATTTAATAGCAGCAGTTTATGCCAGATTGTCCATCTCGTGTAATTTGCGGTCAAATATACGTCTGGAGATTACTGTTTATAGGCATTCATAGCTACGTGCTCTCAGCATAGTTTGTTAATTAAGTTCACCTCTGAACCATGACACACAGTACCCAGGCGCCAAATGCACACATGTAAATGCAAAATAGAATTGACATAAATCATATAATTTATACCTACCCAGAAGACGCGTGTACTGAAAAGGCGTGGTGAATGACAAGTTCCGCAGTGGTCCATGATAGGGTAGACACCTGGTATAATATATATCAGCCTCATGGGACCCTTTCGTAGGTAAAGGGTGACAAAATAACTCAGACAAGCTAGCCGGGAAAGTACCTAAGTTGGTCCTAATAGCCTCCTAAGCTCCTAGCAGAGATCCCGAATTTTTGTCAACCGACCTGCCTGCGCAGCTACCTACTACCTATAGCACAAAAGTCACAGATATCTAAAGCACCGCAACTGTACTTTTTAACTATTTATGCACCAGAGTAAATACCAAGCCCAGTCAAGTAATTAACTCGTGAAATGTAAAGCTCCAACCATATTTTATATTTTCCAAGACTGTCTTCACCTGCAACTAAAACCGGAAGTTGTCCGGGACACCGAGCTTTGAACACGGGAATGATCGTCACGTGCGGCACTTTCATCCAACTTCCTGGGGAAGAGGGTCCATTGAAATCGCTTTCTGGGTCTTGGCTATCCTCATTGGCTCTGCGGGTTCGTACATTGCAGCAAGCATGTACGCATTGTAAAGCGAAAAGTCATCGAAGACGCTGGAGCGGGCAGACACCTATATCGAGCATAACAATTGACTTCAACACAGAAACTTGATCAAAATCGATAGCACTAGCACCGCATTATAGCCTCAACTCTTGTTCAAAGCAATATCACCGTCATCGGAAGCCATTCCGTCGATTCGGCGAGATTCTTCAAGCATATTCGGGGGTGGGTCTCCAAGGGAATAACCATGGTCCGAACCCAGCCGGTGGTGGAGACGCCACGGTGCTTGCCTCTTTCCTTCGGCTTCTATGACTGACCGGGGCAAAGAGCTTTTCTCGAGTCGAAAAAATTCGTTCCTCCCATCTCAACCTCCATCTCCATTCATCCTTCTTGTAAAACACCTCCTCCACCCATAAAACTCCGACTCGTGCCTTCATCCTTTTTCTTTTCTGTATTCTATACCCATATACCATAATCAAGATGTTGGCTTCGCGTTTGTCGAGAGCTGTAAGTCTCTTCCCCGGCTACATGTCAATTGCCTCGTTTCGTCATATACTGACCAGCGCACCAGCTTCCTCGAGCTTCCCCCATCGCCGCTCGCTCGGCTGCCTTCGCTCGATCTCCTCTGGCCTCCAAGTTTGCTCGCTATGAGTCAACCGAGTCTGAGGGCAAGGTCCAGGGTGCCGTGATCGGTATCGATCTCGGTACCACCAACTCCGCTGTTGCCATCATGGAGGGCAAGGTTCCTCGCATCATTGAGAACTCGGAAGGTTAGTTATGCGCCTCAATTCGAATAAGGAATTCTCTGACCATCAATCAATAGGTGCCCGAACTACCCCCTCAGTTGTCGCTTTCTCCGAGGATGGTGAGCGACTTGTCGGTGTCGCTGCCAAGCGTCAGGCCGTCGTCAACCCAGAGAACACCCTCTTCGCTACCAAGCGATTAATAGGACGAAAGTTCAAGGATGCTGAGGTTCAGCGTGATATCAAGGAGGTTCCTTACAAGATTGTTCAGCACACCAACGGCGACGCTTGGGTCGCTGCCCGCGGCCAGAACTACTCTCCTTCTCAGATTGGTGGTTTCGTCCTGAACAAGATGAAGGAGACCGCTGAGGCTTACCTCTCCAAGCCCATCAAGAACGCTGTCGTCACTGTCCCCGCCTACTTCAACGACTCTCAGCGACAGAGCACCAAGGATGCTGGTCAGATTGCCGGTCTCAACGTTCTCCGAGTCGTTAACGAGCCTACTGCTGCCGCCCTTGCCTACGGTCTTGAGAAGGAGGCCGACCGCATCGTCGCTGTTTACGATCTTGGTGGTGGTACCTTCGATATCTCCATCCTCGAGATCCAGAACGGTGTCTTCGAGGTCAAGTCCACCAACGGTGACACCCACCTTGGTGGTGAGGATTTCGACATCCACCTTGTGCGCCACCTCGTCCAGGACTTCAAGAAGACCTCCGGCATTGACCTGTCCGACGACCGCATGGCTATCCAGCGTATCCGTGAGGCCGCCGAGAAGGCCAAGATTGAGCTTTCTTCCTCCCTCTCCACCGACATCAACCTTCCCTTCATCACTGCTGACTCCTCTGGCCCCAAGCACATCAACATGAAGCTTAGCCGAGCTCAGCTTGAGAAGATGGTTGACCCTCTTATTGGCCGCACCATTGACCCCGTCCGCAAGGCCCTCAAGGATGCTGGCCTCTCCGCTAAGGAGATCCAGGAGGTTATCCTCGTTGGTGGCATGACCCGTATGCCCAAGGTTGCCGAATCCGTCAAGAGCATCTTTGGCCGTGACCCCGCCAAGTCTGTCAACCCCGATGAGGCTGTTGCCATTGGTGCTGCCATTCAGGGTGCTGTTCTCTCTGGTGAGGTCAAGGACCTCCTGCTCCTTGATGTTACCCCTCTGTCTCTCGGTATCGAGACCCTGGGTGGTGTCTTCACCCGTCTGATCAACCGAAACACCACCATCCCCACCAAGAAGTCCCAGGTCTTCTCCACTGCGGCTGACTTCCAGACCGCTGTCGAGATCAAGGTCTACCAGGGTGAGCGTGAGCTTGTCAAGGACAACAAGCTTCTCGGAAACTTCCAGCTTGTTGGTATTCCTCCTGCTCACCGTGGTGTCCCTCAGGTTGAGGTTACCTTCGACATTGATGCCGACTCCATTGTCCACGTCCACGCCAAGGACAAGTCCACCAACAAGGACCAGTCCATCACCATTGCTTCCGGCTCTGGTCTTTCTGAGAGCGAGATTGAGCAGATGGTCCAGGACTCCGAGAAGTACGCTGAGGCTGACAAGGAGCGTAAGGGTGCCATTGAGGCTGCCAACCGTGCCGACAGCGTCCTGAACGACACTGAGCGTGCTCTTAACGAGTATGCTGACAAGCTCGACAAGACCGAGGCCGACTCCATTAAGGAGAAGATCACCACTCTCCGCGAGTTCGTCGCCAAGAACCTCTCTGGCGAGGGCACTGCCACCGCTGCTGAGATCAAGGAGAAGACCGACGAGCTCCAGGTTGCCAGCCTTAACCTCTTCGACAAGATGCACAAGGCTCGCGGCGAGAGCGGCGAGCAGTCCTCTTCCGAGCAGCAGTCTCAGGAGGGTGAGAAGAAGGATGAGAACAAGCCTTAAAGGATTTGATTCTGCGCTATAAAATTTGTTACAATATCCGAGGAGCGAGGTTCTAAGCGGCTAGACTCTCAATTCTCTCCATGTATTCCACTGTATTCATATCCCGCCTAGCCGCTTTCACACTTTTTAACCATGTCCTTGTTTCAGGGTTGGCGGACCAGGCGTTGGAGCTTTAAAACTCTTTTGAGAGAAATATTGGGTTGTTTTACGAAATGATGGCATGGAAAGGGGGCCAAGTGTTTGAATATCTGTATCATGACATGAACGCCTTTCATAGGTAGACTAATTACACATCCCCCCTCAGTCGATGCTGTTTACCAAGTTGATGCCTTCATTCATTGTGCCCTTTAAGATGCCTTTAACTATTACAGATTTGTAGTCATAGATAACTGAGCTGTTGATTGTCTTATTAAGGAGATAAGTGTTGTGTTAGGACATCCATGCCCACGCAGTATTAAGTCTATTAACACCATGCCAATGAATCGTCTTGGCCTTTTTTTGTCCCTCTTTCTCGTCCACACCGTCAAGCGGATGGCCTCCATTCAATTCCATCATAGACCGCGCATGCTTCAGCTTCAATGCGTGCGGCGCAGGCTGCTGAAAGGTATCGTATAGAGAGCCGCGTTCATTTAAATTCCGTAGCGGTGCCCGCTCGCTCCGAAGGGCCGCCTCTGCCAAGAGAAGCTGTGAGGTTCCAGTCTCGTGCTCAGCGATGGACCGGGTGCTTTGTTCGCTGGTCTTTCTTTTCTTGTTACTACCCGATAGATATGGTGAGGGCGGCGGATATGTGGTGGTGAGGGACCCGTCGCGTCGCTGGGCGAGGCGACGTTCGAGGACTTGGCGGAGAACCGAGATGAAGAGAGAAACAACGAGAAGGATAATGGCGATGGCAATGATGGTTGCTGGGCTGGGGATTAATGAGTGTGAGTGTTGAGATTTCCAGTTCCGTGATGCCGTTTTAAGGGCCTGATTGTGGTTCATTATGTATAAAGAGTGGAAAACGAAACAAGACAAGACAAAATAAACATGAGCTTAGAAGGAAAATGTCAGTGAGGCTTATAAAGGAGTTTAAAGAGCTTTGACCGCCTGACGAAGATGAATGGCAGGCATCTTGCCTGTAATAGAAGCAAGGATGGAGATGAATGTCATGACAAGCAGTATTTATTAGACGGTAGATGTAAACAAACTACATCATCGCAGTCACGAAGAGAAACATGGGAGGGCCGAGGCTATGCTTCACAGGAATGAAACAAGACCAAGCCACTGGGTGACCAGCAACGGTCAAGAGCTACAGTAAGACATTGTTCGACAAATAATACCCCCATTAGCGAATTGGGACGGACATTGGATTAGAAATTCTAAGAAAGTCGCAGCCTTAATGGGTCGCTTCGCCGAGTATATTTGGCTATGATCTACCGAAACCAAACCATCCTCTCTTAGCTTGCTGTGGAGCTGGCGCTGCGGTCGTCTCGGGCTTGTCAGCCTTGGCGGGCGCTTCTTGTTGACGGGGCGCTTGGTTGGGATAATCGATGTAGTTCCATGCCACGTCGAGGAAGATGGGCTTGACGGGGATGGCGGCCAGCTTAGGAGGGAACTCGACAATGTGCGACAGGTTGACGCCACCAGCGGGGTATTCATGTTGGGCCTCGATAAGAGGTCGCTTAACGGCGTCTGACATGCTGAGCTCGTGGTTCTTGCGAAGGCTGTCAGCATGCACAATGGCACGATGACGCTGAAGCTCGCCATTGAGAAGAGTTTGCAGATGCTCAACGTCCTCAGCGGAGACAACTAGGCTCAGAGGAGTCTTGCTTGATGATCCATCAGAAGATGGTACTTTAGAGAGAGACTCTTCAACAAGGCCGTCGGCGTGATTGATGAGAGCGAGAGCAGCAGCTACATTGCTGGTGATGGCATGAGAGCGAGCGATAGCCAGTGCCCTGGAAGGATGTTAGATATAAAAGTGAATAGCTCGAGGGATTGAACTTACTTAAGGGCCTCGAAATATTTAGCATAGGACGCAATCTGGTCGGCCAGTCCCTGGTCGTTAGCCACACCGGGCAGTTCCATGATGGATTTGATATTCTGCAGTGTTCCATCGTAAAGGGCAACCTTTTCCTTGAGCTTGGCCAGCTTCTTAGCCGTGGGGATATCCTCACGCTTGGCTGCTTCTTGGGCAGCCTTGCCCTTCCCCCTCCTTGAGAAGCCATATTCCTCAAGCGCACCGTCATGCTTTCCTGTCAGTACTCGATTGCGGCCAATTCTCCAGCTGATGGTCTCAAAGTTGACTGCAGTACGTGTGATCTGCAGACTTTGCATGCGGGGATCGCCTTGCTCCACGCCTTCGGCCCTCATCTCGTCGATTGCCTGCTTGGTAGCATCAACAGCATCCTGACTGAGCTCAAGAATCTTGTCGTAAGCACCAGCTAGTTCATAGGGTCCTCGTCCTCTAGGCTCAGCAAGATCGGTGGCCAACTGGTCCTTAGCAACGAGCATGGCGCCCCATGCCATTGCGATTTGCGCATCTTCAATGTTGACCTCCCGAGAACGCCATGTGAGAGTCTTGGGCGCGCCTTCAGCACTAGCAATGCCATCCTTGGCTTTTGCTTCGTCCGACTTGAGAATGGTAGGATCGATTTCGTTGATTTGCTGAACCAGGCCGGGGTCGGATTGAGGGAACGCCTTTCGAGCAATGATCGGAATCGGGACTGTTCGGGGTGTCTGAAGCTGGTAGGCGGCGTATCGAATCGACGGATCAATTGTTTCTGTAAGCAGATCCTTGTATAGATCACCCTTAGTAGCGGTTGCGAGCGCACTGTAGATAACACGTGCGGTAGCGTAGTTTCGCAAACTCGACTCCCAGCTTTGCTTCTCGAAAGCAGCGGTACCACGGATCAGCGAAGCATAAGCGGTTGCCTCGAGGACATCGGTCGGAGTAGCGCCAGATACGTCGGTTTGGGACAGAGCTTCGACCAACTCAGTAGCAGCGCGGGTGGCCTTGATAAGACGAGAGGCGATGTGCGATCGAGTTCGGCCGGTGATTCCCTTTGTGTCGCTCGTATGGCCAGATTTCATGCTCATTGTCTGAGCCCAGGCCCGTTCGCTTGTAAGAAGTAGTAGATGGACATATCTAGAAACCAGTGTCAGGCCAGCGTGGAACTTGATGTCAGATAGCGCCTACTCATGATTTTGTGCGATTTGCGCTGCAGTGACCTTTCCATGTTCGTGGAATTTGCCGCGGTTCTTGGTAGCAATGCCCAGCTTCCTGCGGCAGCTCAACAGTCGCTTGGTCAGGCTCGCGTGGTAGGTCGAGTAATCGCCGTAGAGGAGAGCCTGGTCGCGGCCTTGGACAACAAACTTGGTGATGTCCATAGTGGCGATAGCAATGGGAGTAATTGTGCGACCCGATTGAGGGATGAGTAGATAAAGCTACTGGCCTCCCTGTCTCGCTGGTGCGACGGTTGAACAGCTGAGGTGAGGTCGATAAATGCTAGATGAGGCTTGACGTGGAGGTTTAGCGGGGGATCCAATTCAGAAGGTGGGCGAAATGGCGGGGCAGTTGCTCATCCACAAAAAATCCATCGATTAATTGTTAGTGGCGGCGCAGCTCTACGAGGCTGATATACGTGTAGCATAGGTAGATAATAGAGATTTCTTGAATCTAGAAAAGGTAACCATGTCACGAGACTAGAAGGGGTTCTTGTGTTTTATTACACAGTTTCACTTGATGGACAGAAATCTACTTGAGATATGCATGATTAGCAGAATTTATCTACGTAAGCTTAGCCTATCAGTCTTGTAAGTGATGGGTTAAGGATCGAGAATCGATGATGGGAATATATCTGAATGCAGTATGCAGGGCTGATTTGATTCACATGCTTTTACAAATTCAGGGGTCCTCTAATAGGGGAACAATAAAGTTCAAACTCAAAAGATGAAATGGGTTCAATAATCGTGCCATGGATTGATAGAAGCTAAATGAGGTAGAGGGGCTTTTATGACAAGATGACTCAAACTCTGGGGCGATTCTCGATATCAACAAGCAATAATATCAAACTCTTATTAATAAACCAAGGTTCTTCCTTGATATGCAAGAATAAGAGATAGAAAAAAGGCTCCAAATGGTTACCGTTAGTGATCATGTGCTCGCAGAGCCCGCGCTGGGCGCCTGAAACTATACCGGTATAGGCAGAAGGTGCCCACCTTTTTGCGAACTTCTGGCTGCGTGACCACTGCACCTCGATGCTGAGAGGTAAAAGTCACGCTTCGTCACGCGCCAGGGGACGTGCTTCTTAACCTCAGCGCAGCAGCTCAGCTCTTCTCTCCTACCTATAATAAGATGGTAAAAGGCTCAAAACTGGCCTCGACTCGGTTGCGATAGAGGTTTTGTTAGGTCCATCCCAAAAAATCCTTTACCATCGCGTGGCGCTGGCGGTTTCTTGTTCTTTTATTCGCCCCTCGCCGTTGATAATCACCTACCCACGCACGCACGCACGGGCTTATCATCGCATCCAAGCCTTTCTTTCCATCTTCAACATCCAACGAAACACGACTCACCATCGTTTGATCACGCAGTCCAAGCGTTGCGTTGCGTTGCCATTTCACTCGTTGTTTCTATCATTTCCATCTTTGGCATCTAAAAGATACCACAAAATCACACGACTCACGCGAAGTCTTGTCATGAGAACGGAACCTCTTCTCATGAATCTGACCCGCCCAACACTGCTCTTGAACTGCATCCTGCACGTAGCCGCCTGCCACCCGCGGCTTTCGTAAAGAGATGGCTACAAATGGTACGTTGCCCTTTCATCCAATCAAGCCCTTTCCTTTTTTTTATCTAGTCACTTTGTCTTTATATCATACCCTATATCTAACTCCCTTCAGGTCAGCCATCTCGCTCCGCAAGCGGCGTTCCATCATGGAACCCAGCTGCTTTATTGCAGCCAAATCAAAGAGCTGCTTCCAGTCCAAATCTTGCAAATTCTTCTCATTCTCAGGGACATTTCTCACCGGCACAACATACACAACGCTTGCAGCAGAGACCTCAAATGAACAACTCCATGGTCTTCCAGTTCTCAAGTCCCAATGATACGCCTTCTGCTGGGCCCTCTAGCCGATCATCTACTCCCGGCAGCAGCTATGCCAATGGCTTCAACGGCGCAGGGAATTTCATCGAGCGTATGAATAATGTTCAGCATCGCTCCGTTGTCCCTCAGCCCAAGCGACGGAGGACTGAAGACAGCGATGGATTTCACAATGTCATGACCCCTCCAGTTCATGGTGGGAGTGGAATGCTAGGTCAGTATGTCACGGAGAAGCGCAAAGAAGCCAACAGCGCAACTGCATCGCCTTCCATGACAGTTGATCTCACAAGTGGTACGTCCTGGCCTCACGCTGCACACGGGTGTTTGCTAACCCTACCAGGAAACGACGATGACGACGTGGTTGTTCAAGATCCTCGTGAAGAAGAGGTCTGTTATGGAATGATCAAGGCTGCTCTAAACTGTAGCCGAGTTCCTTCACCCAAGCCTGGTTCCCTAAGCGTCTGGGGTCCAACCTACCAACCTGCCATCAAAGTTGTGCTCAAGCGCCAGGTAGGTGATGAGACGTTTAAGATACAAGCATACGACCACACGCGGCAAATCATTGGTCTGGTTGAAGCTTCAAGCGCCCGTGCTGTTGCTCCTCTCCTTGACTCGAATATCCATCTGAGAACAGATAGCCGAATACCACCGCAGCCAAAGACGCCCGGCCAGGAGCCCGGCCAGCCGACCTCGAGATCCTACACCCTCGATATCGTTATGTACGGGCCACTCAAGTACGCGAGGAACGTTGGTGCACACTTGAGCAAATGGGGTCTGAAGCTCTTGGCGCCTTACCTCGTCCAAAAGGGGATTCGCGTTCAAAACCCCCACGTTCTCGAGTATCGCCCTCCGGCCCCGAGGTCGTATCCTTCTATCCCTTCTACCGATGGCCAAACTACTTCTTACACTAGCACCATCACTAACCGAACCGTGGAGGAGATTCGTTCAGAAGTTATGGGCGTGTTCGATTCTCTGACGCGAAATGAGGACTTGCCGGAGATGGAGCCCAGTTCAGACATTCTGACGCCTCTGCTTAAGCATCAGAAGCAAGGTTTGTTCTTTATGGTGACCAGAGAAAAGCCTCGAGAGGCACACGTCCATGAAAAGACCATGGTTTCCTTCTGGCAAGACAAATGGGGACCTGCTGGGCAAAGGCTATACTTTAATGTCATTACTGGGCAGACCCAGGCCAGGCCACCGGCAGAAACTCGAGGAGGAATCTTGGCTGACATGATGGGTCTTGGTAAAACACTGAGCATCCTGTCTCTGATCACAACATCCACCAACGAATCGTACGAGTGGGAGCGACTGCCTCCTGTCCAGCCCGAAGCACCGGAACAGAAACCGACGAAGCATGAAGTTCTCTCCCAGCAGCCAAGCCTCGATTTGACTCCATTGATGAGGAATGCGAAGACTACCTTGCTTGTTTGTCCTCTCAGCACGGTGACCAACTGGGAGGAGCAAATCAAGCAACACATACGACCTGGTACTCTCAACTATCACATATATCATGGTCCGAACAGGATCAAGGACCCTGAAAGACTTGCCACCTTTGATCTGGTCATTACCACATATGGTTCCGTATCGAACGAGCTCAGCTCTCGCCGGAAGAAGAAAGAAGGTCAATACCCCTTGGAACAGCTTGGGTGGTTCAGAATCGTGCTGGACGAAGCCCATATGATCCGTGAACACAGCACTCTCCAGTTCAAGGCTATCTGTCGACTGCAGGCGGACAGACGCTGGGCCGTCACCGGCACGCCTGTTCAAAACCGACTGGATGATCTTGCAGCTCTGTTGGCCTTCCTTCGTCTTCATCCTTTCCATGATCGAGGTAAATTTCTTCGATTCATCGTGGAGCCCTTCAAGGCATGTGACCCTGAGATCGTGCCCAAGTTACGAATCCTCGTGGACACAATAACGCTCCGTCGACTGAAAGACAAGATTGACCTTCCTCCCCGAGAAGATCTTGTTGTGAAACTCGACTTTAGCCCAGAGGAACGCAACATCTACGAGTTATTTGCCAAGAACGCGCAGGATCGAGTCAAGGTACTCGCTGGAACTAGCAATGGCCAGGCGCTCGGCGGCAATACTTATATCCACATTCTCAAAGCAATTTTGCGCCTTCGACTACTTTGTGCGCATGGCAAGGATTTGCTCAACGACGCCGACCTGGATGCCTTGCAAGGGATGTCGGTAGAGATGGCCATAGACATTGACGACGACGATGATGACGACGATAAGCCAGCACTTTCTGATCAGAAAGCTCACGAGATGTTCACCTTGATGCAAGAGACCAACAACGACGCCTGCATTGAATGCAGCAGGAAGATTGGCACAAATGAGAGCTCTAACATTGAAAACGAAGGGCAGGATGACATCCTGGGTTTCATGACGCCTTGCTTCCACGTCATCTGTCGAAACTGCATTAGAATGTTTAAGGAACGGGCCAAGTCTCTGATGGCCCCAGGAGAAACGAGTGGATATTGCCCAGTGTGCAATGCTTATGTGAAGCATGCGTTCGTGCAACTCCATCGAAGGGAGGTGGACGCGGAGCATGACGGTCCAGCCAAGCCCAAATCGCGCAGTTCTCTCAAGAACTTCGACAAGTACGACGGTCCGCATACAAAGACTCGCGCTCTGATTGAAGATCTTTTGAAGTCGAAAGCGGCAAGCGAAGCGAATCCATCCGAGCCTCCATTCAAGTCGGTGGTTTTCTCAGGCTGGACCTCGCATCTTGACCTTATCGAGCTTGCTCTCAATGCCAATGATATCAAATTCACGAGGCTGGACGGCAGCATGAGCCGTGGGCACCGCACTACAGCCATGGACAAGTTCCGCGAAGACAACACTGTCCATGTGATCCTCGTGTCCATCATGGCTGGTGGTCTAGGCCTGAATCTGACTGCTGGAAATAGTGTGTATGTGATGGAACCGCAGTACAACCCTGCGGCTGAGGCTCAGGCTATCGACCGAGTCCATCGATTGGGACAGAAGCGGCCTGTTCGTACCGTTCGTTACATTATGCGGGACAGTTTCGAGGAGAAGATGCTCGAGCTTCAGGAAAAGAAGATGAAGCTTGCCAGCCTCAGCATGGATGGCCAGAGCAGAAGCTTGGATAAGGCGGAGGCGGCCCGACAAAAGTTGATGGATTTGCGAAGTCTTTTCAAATGAATGATGAAACATATCCAGTTCATGGGGTGGAACTGGAGCGTTAACGACCGCATGGGCCAGGCGTTTTTGGTCTGTTTTTTTATTTCTTTCATCTTCTTACTGATTATTCTCAGCTCACTGCAAGTGAGCCGGTTCGGGCTCGAGAAGCATCATCCTGGAGCGTGAGCGCGCAGGCATCATGGGTTACTTTATGCGTTCTGGGGCAAGGCTATATACCTGGCTCTCACGAGAGGTTATTCTTTTCTGTGCATTATGGGATGAGGAGCGGCATGCGATACTACAAAATACAACCCTGGGTTTGCTATATGGCGTATCTGGGGACTGGGCTTTTTCTGTGGGAAGGGTAATGGGGCCTCATGATATAGACAATCAATGATTCTAAGCACGTTACTTTAGACATGATGAGACTCCCAAGATTGGCTGTGAAGGTTTGAATGATTTGGTGGTATCTTATTTTCACAATGATCCCAATCTACTAACCCCTATAACGCCTCCCCACCGCCAGCCTTTTTGCCTAACAAGTTCCTAGCCACCTCGTATACGTCAAGTCGACTCCTCCTCCTGTCGCAGACCAGCATACTCTGTTCCCTGGTTCGCCGTGCTCAACCGTGCACAGAGACTCAGTAGCACAACCGTCTCGGTGGCCGCGTAGTGGTTGAGCGCATCGAGCAGGATCTGCAGATGCCGACTAAAGTTGCCCTCCCACTTGCGGATGATCTCAAAGAGATTGTCGATGCGGGCATCGGCTTCGCTGGTGCCGGCCGAGGCGGTCGACGTGTCGTGGTTAGCTGCCGTGGAGCCGCGCTGCGCCGTCTTGGTCATCTGGAAGCGCTTCCACTGGTCTGCCGTCATGGTGGGGGGTTTGTTGGAGCCCGAGAGATCGGGGTCTGATTTTTCGAGCTCGCGGGTGAGCCAGTTGGTGTAGGCGGCGAAGATTGTGCAGGTCTGCATGAGTTTGGAATGAATCTGAGAGTGGTGAGTTAGCTTAGGTAGACAACAAGAGGGTCAAGAGATGAGTGACTGACTCTCAACAGCTTGCTGTTGGTGAGCATGCATTCCTTGAGACAGGTATCCAGAAAGTCAACATGGTCCTGCATCAGCTCATCGACGGTCCGCGTTGATATCCCTGGAATCGAGCCCATGGTCTCATCTTTTGTTTTTAGGCGCGACATGAACTTGCTCCAGTTTGGTTCAATAACTTCTGCTGTGCAAAAGTAGAGCAGCTGCTGGCAAAAGATCAACATACGGGCACGGAGCGTCCAGACGCGGCGTTTCCAGATCTCGAGTTTCCGCAAGGCACCCTTGTGTGCCCAGCTGATGCCTCGAGTCTGCGTCTGCCAGGTGGTCGAGAGCTGAGACTCGAGATAGCGCAGAGAGAGGAGATAACGGAAGAGAGCCTGATAACGCCAGACGGTCTTTCGACTGATGACGAGAGAGACAGGAAAGGGAACTAGGTAGTCGAGCTGTAGAGATGTGAAGCCAATGGCGTTCTTGTCATTCTCGATAGGCTGGTTAGCGAGAGGCTGCAGGGCCTCGCCCTGTTCAATACCCGTGATGTTAACAACACGCTGCAATGCCTTTGTGAGAACAATCTCATTCATTTCGACCTTGACATCCTCTTTGAACGGGTCAAGGGACACGAGGCTTCCAGGCTGACGCAAGACGAGGTCCAGCAAAGACTGCAGCTTGCCGGTGTTGACAGACTTGACGGGTTTGCGCAACTCGGAAGCGCCCAGCTCGAGGAAGTAGGAAAAGTAATCTGAAGGGTCGAGAAAGAAGTAGTGCTTGAGCGAGCGCAGACGCGCGGGTAGAGCGTGGGTTGTGAGGAGAAGCTGCATAAGGGACTCGTTGGCATGGGCGTATGCGTTGTTGACGTTCTCAAGGAATCGATTGTCATCGAAGGAAATCGGCACGTCTTTTGCGACTTTGCTAACATCAACGCCGCCGCACTCGCGGACAACGTTCAAATACTTGCCAGCCAACAAGACCTTGTCCTTGACGCCCTCGAGTTGTGGAGGAACATCGTGATCTCGTATTGTGTATCTCCTTTCCCAGTATTCGTCGGTATAATCTTGCTCTAGCCTCTCACGTCGGATGCTCTTCTGCTCTTTAATAAGGAATTCAGCGTGAGGGTCGTGGATGCCACCATGATGAAGCCATTCGTTCAGCATGACCATGTAAGGCTTGCTCGCATCCCGTAGTAGGGTCGTTAATAATGCTCGAGCTGATGGGTCGCCCGATAAAGACTCCAAACGTTTGGTGATCAGACCAAGAACTACGCCGCCTTTGCATATCTTCTTGCCTGTCATGTTGCCAGGGACCAGTTCGCCTCCGTCTCGCAGTGTCTCGAGGATGTTTTCGAAGTCGTCGGCACTATCCTCAGATTCATCCGTCTCATCGTCAAGTAGTGCATTCTTCTTGAGAAGTTCATGGGCGAGTGAGTAAAGCTGTAGTAGCATCTGACTAGTGGACATGGTATGGATGTTGAGCACATGCACAGTGAATGTATCGCTAGTGAGGAATTGTGTCTCGAGCTGCGCAACCATGACTAGATAGTCTTGTAGGAACGTGCGTATTGACGCGCAAAGGGCGTGGTTGACGGCACCAAACTCCTCGCGGCTCTGGACATCGACAAAGGCTTCGAGAGCAGAGTAATATGTCGCCATCTTGAGCATTGACTGTGTCAGGTCCTGCAAGCTAGGGTCGAGGCCGGGCAGTGTTCTGAAGCTAGGCCCGGATAACCTGTCCCTCTCTTCGTTGGGGTTGTATCCTTTGGCGAATCTGATGTACTGCCCTTCGTATCCCATGAAGACAAAGAGGAGGTCCTCTACTATTGCGGCTTCTTGGAGCTCCAGACTTAGCTCACTCAGTGGTTTCGGCTGGGGAGCCTGTGGGATAGTCGACGCAAGAGGGGGGATGGATATTCGGGAGGCTAGAGGCGCCGTCGTGTGTGGGAGGAGAGTCACTTCGGGGTTCCATGGTGCTTCACTTGGAGTCAGTCTTGGGGCCCTGAGGCTGATGGTTTGGAGAGGAGAGGCACACCCTGTGGAGTCTCTGCTCTCGACTGTCGAGCATCGGGGATGTCGTGCCGCGGTGCTTTTGACGCATTCCTACTTTCTGAATGGGTATTCCGTCGATGCGGTCGGTCTGGACTCGTGTTTCGTGGCACTGCGCGCTCGAGATGAGCTTCAAAGGTACGATCCGTCACCCTCCGTGACTCGTATCGCCGCTCCTCTTCATTGCGACTCGAGGCCCTGGGGTTTCCCGAGGCAGAGCGCTTGTGAACATTCGAGAAGCTCGAGGGAGCGCGAGAATCGGAGCGCTCGCCCTTGGAGTTGTTGTTGGCCGAGACGCGGGGCCTGTCGTCGCGGTATTCGCTGATGCTTGCTCGGCCTGCTCGTGGTGCGCCGGATGCCATTGTTTAACCGGGCTACATCTGAAAGGGAGACCCTCAATGAAGCCCAGGCTTTGCTGAGAGGAGGATCGTGGTTTGGGGTTTGGGTGCGAGTTGTAGACCGAGTTGGAGGTTGTTGATTTGGTAAGAGCTGTAAGTGTGCGTGCCCAATCGCGCGACGAGGGTCGTGACGTGGGGTTTGTTTAGTTGAACGAGCAGCAGCAGCAGTTACAGGGCCTACAGCAACCAGGAGTTCTAAAATCCAGTGTATAATAAAGTACTGTCTATTGAGATATTAACAGTGAGGCTATATCAATTGGATAATTCATTCAACAAGCAATTCATAATATGGACTGTATATATGATGTATAGGTACTCACTTCCTATATCACTAGTTGGGAATGTGGCGGTGAAACTGTGGCTCATTACAGCAGCTCTCACAGCACTACGCAGCGCGGCTGGCTACGTAGGCGGAGTGCTTGCCTGGCTCAGGCTCAGGCTGTTCTGTTTGGAGCAGCAACTCCACCAGAGCTCGCATCTTCACTCTCATCATCCATTGACTTCCTCCTTCAGCCTTCCCACTCCCACTCATCTTGGTCTTCCACCACACGAATTCGACTTTTCTCTACGAGCTTGATCCGCCAAATCAACTTGGACATTTCTGTTCACGACCTTCGTCTCCTCATCCCCCCGCCAGACTCTCCCCTAGCTCAGCTACAAACACCACACATAAACCGCCAAGATGTTTATGGCAAGATCTGAATACGGCACGCTCGCCCTGCTCCCTCTCAACCCTTCACGCTCTCCTGTTCTGCCCTCTCAGAATCTTCACTAACCTCTGCGCCAGACCGAGGCATCAACACCTTCTCCCCCGAAGGTCGTCTCTTCCAGGTCGAATACTCCCTCGAGGCCATCAAGCTCGGTTCCACGGCCATCGGCGTCGCCACCTCTGAGGGTGTCATCCTCGGTGTCGAGAAGCGAGTCACCTCGACTCTCCTCGAGACCTCGTCCGTCGAGAAGATCGTCGAGATCGACCGCCACATCGGCTGCGCCATGTCGGGTCTCCAGGCCGACGCCCGCTCCATGGTCGAGCACGCCCGCGTCGAGAGCCAGTCCCACGCCTTCAACTATAACGAGCCCCTCCGTGTCGAGAGCTGCACCCAGGCCATCTGCGATCTCGCCTTGCGCTTTGGCGAGGGTGCTGAGGGCGAGGAGACCATCATGAGTCGTCCCTTTGGTGTCGCCCTGCTCATTGCTGGCCTCGATGAGGACGGTCCTCAGCTGTTCCACGCCGAGCCCAGTGGTACTTTCTACCGCTACGACGCCAAGGCCATTGGCTCTGGTTCCGAAGGTGCCCAGGCCGAGCTACAGAACGAATACCACAAGGTACGTTTATGACGATGCGTTCCTCTCATCTATAACAGCTAGACTGACACTCCCATAGTCCCTTACCCTCACAGACGCAGAGACCCTTGTCCTCAAGACATTGAAGCAGGTGATGGAAGAGAAGCTGGATTCCAAGAACGTGCAGTTGGCCAGCGTAACCAAGGAGAAGGGCTTCAGGATATACACAGACGAGGAGATGGCCGCGGTCGTGGAGCGACTGCCGGCCAACTGAGGAGGCTAGTCATGAATCAACAGAAATTACGAATAGACACAAGAGAAACTTGATCTCGGGGCATTTTACAAGCCAAGTAACGCATTCAGGAAGTCGTTGACAAAGGCGCCCAAAGCCTCGCACAGAGAGAGGCCAATATTATGTATCATTAATGTATGGGTACTCACCACATGCTGTTCCGTCAAACTTCTATAAAGCTACTCCATATCGAATGCGCAGCACATGCGTTTTTCATCTGTCCCCTTTTCCAAGTCGCCGCAGTAGATGCTGTGCGTATCAAAAAACCCATGCCAACAAACCATTGAAAGATGCCGCAGTTTAGCAAGATTAAAAAGAGAAAAAAAACATGATAACCTAATAACCCCTACTGCCGCTCCTATGTAGAACACCTACCGTATATCGTCTTAAACATCATCCTTGAGATCAAGCACCTCGAGATCTCGTTCGACACTCAACAGACCCAAAGCAAGCGAAGCCCGTTCTGCCTTGGGCACTCTGATTCGCCGCACTTCGCCAGTCTCAACTTCATGTATAAACCGGTCAATCTGTCGCGGGTTCTGCCATCTCGCAACAGGTACCGGTTCAGTCTCTTGAGCACGAGTGTAAGGAGGGCCACGGCCGAGCTGCGCGGTCTTGATCCAAGACGATTCACAGCCAGTAGCAATGCGTTCTGCTGATTGCCATCCTGTCAGTCGTGTAATGTCACGCAAGTGACGTATGACCCAATGGCGTTGTTTCTCATCTTGATACTGAGGCAGAGTTAGCATTGGCCAGGAATGGCGCCCGCGGTGCAACATGAACATACCTCAATAGCTGCCACGAATAGACAGAAGCAACTCTCAATGAAAGCTGCACTGACCAGAGTTGTGATCTCTGTTGCCTGAGAGACGTCGTCTGACAAGCCAGCCGCTACTCGACCCAACTTGTTCGAATATGGACCTGTCTGACGTGCTGACATCCCGGCTGCTTGCATTGCCGCTGGGGGCATCGAGGGATGGCATCGGATCAGATTGATCATCCCCATATAGAAATTCATCCATATTCCAGCCACGGAGAATGTCCTGTATTGCATTGTCATTCCAAAAGGCGAGTCTCTCTTGTCAGAAAATTCAGGCTTCAGTGGTTGGAACTCTGGCCCCAAGCTTCTCTCGTAGGCCTCAAACCCTTGCTTGATCGACTCCCATTCTTGCAGGGCAGCGTGGTAGCTCGCTTCAGCATCATGATCCTCGGCAGGTTCGCTCTGCGGCGATGTTTCCCTGGGCGGGGTGAAACCTCGTGGGACTTTGAAATTTCCATCTGTAGGGATAATTCCAGGAAATGCTGGAGGTGAACTGCCTCCGGCCCCTGGAGAGGGACTTTTGGCATGGCTCGCCCTTCGCTTTCGCGCAACATCCTTAGAAGAAAAGTCTGCGAGCCGACCAAGCAGAAGCATAAGATGATCATATGATCCATATCTTTGATCTACAAGTTAGCACCAAACCCTCTTAGATATCGAGATTCTCACGTACATAGCTTCGAGTTTCGAGACTGGTGCTCGAGGCGGACATTGAGACCAGTTTTCGTAACCCATACTGAAAGAGTCAGTTCAATGTCTCAAGGGTGAGTACGCGACGAAGACTTACAATAATCTAGTACCTGCCAACATGCTTTGGTATACATCCATCTTGCAGTACCACCAAAACAAATCTCGCACGTTCTCGTATTGCTCAATGTCTCTGTCTGTCACTGTACTTGATAAGTCAATAGGTTGACCTTTGCTGAGTCCATAGTCCTCTGCTCTGATGTGCTGGCCCGAAATCGCATGTAGCAGGTCGTAGTCCAGATCGTTGAGTTCGCTCTGTGATGGTATACTAAGACCAGGAAAGAAGCTATCCATTTGATCTTGGTTTTGTGCATCCTTTTCCGCTTGTTTGAAACGCTTCACAGGTAGGAATCTCCGTGACATCTCCCTGAGAGGTATTTCTCGAAACAAGATCCTAGCTCCTAGCAGATGGTTGCACCATTTTGTATGTTCTGACGACCAAACCTCAAAATATGATAACAAGAGAGTCGCGGCAATTGTTGCTGGCTGTGTTCGTCTGAGTGGCGTGTTGACGTTTCTAGCTATTCTGCGGATTGCTAAGTGGTAGTGTTTCATTGCAGCTGTGGCCGGTATGTTTTGCAACTTGGCTATTTGCAAGGCTCCCAAAGCAAGCATAGAATGAAGCAATGCAGGATGATTCAGCGATATGACGGGGAACGTGTCTTGCACAAAGTTAGCCTCATAAAAGGATCTTTTGTCTGGAACGTTATGTCACTTACAACTCCAGAGATTATTAGCCCCTTTCGGAGTAGGGTCGAAGGAATTCTCGCCAGTATGATCAAACGGATGCCTCTCATATAACGACATGCTTGGACCTGTGACTTGGATAAAGTGCATAAAAATCTGTAACATCACAGGGTCCTTTAGTTCCGTTATTCGTGCTGTAGCGGTATAATCGGAGAGGATGTTGCTTTGAGCAAATGTCGAAAAGGTTCGGACTCGAGTGCCATTTGTGTCCCAGGTTCCGTCGAATTGCTTCATTACTGGCCCAAGAACCTGGCGAGGATCTTGAGTATCGTCGTCCGATTCACCCATCGAAGCGTCATCCTCTGGTAGGTCAAAATCCTCATACTCAAGAGTAGAATCGGGTGGTGCTACATGCATCGCCGTTGTCCCTCTCTTTAAGACTAAGGGAATTGTATGACTGCTAGTCGCGTAGGGCCCGTCATGCTGCTCATTGAAAGAAGCCCCAGTATAGGGTTGGCGAGGATCTGGCGCCATCCTAGTGTATGCCACCGGAGGCTCGGGGGGCACCACGCCATTTGGTTGTTGGTAAGGATATGGAACTGTTGAAGTGTTGAAATCATACGGGTTGGGGGGCGTCGTGGCTGGTCCAGGAACATACTGGCCGTAGGGCGCGTTTTGGTGGCCATTATAGCCAAAGGAGGCGGGCGGTTTGGGGGCAATCATAGGCAACGGACCTTGAGATGAGGTTTTTGCTTGTAAGTGGCCGACAAGATGTGAGGATCCAGGTGGATAGTAGGCAGGCCCAAAAGGACCTCCCTGTATAGCTCCCATTGGGTCTTTGAAAATAACTCGCTGGTTGTACCCCTCGCATTGTCGTTTGGACTTGATGCAGTTGTTGCATATCGGTCTTCCCTCGTCACATTTTATTCGACGTTTGCGGCAGGCTTGATAAACTTGGGTTAGCATCGCTGTTTGAACTGCGGCAAACGAAGAGAATATCGGTCAACTCACTAAGACATCCAGTCTTTGTCCTTTTGCGAATATTGTTCCTCTTGCGATCCGCATCGTCTCTGCCATCATCTTGCTGGTTCGAAGTCGCGGGGGCCTTCTGATTAGCAGATGCAGATGCAGATGCTGCTCCCGAGTCTCGATCCATGATGGCGGTACACGGCTGCAGGACCAATTCTCGATCCACGCAAATCTTTCTGTGGTGCTTGACTATTTCACATGACGGTTGGAGACTGCTAAGTTGGTGGCTCAAACTTGAGTTCTAAGCCATGTTATGGGATCGCACTAGTGTGTGTAAGTTGTAGACAAGCAAAACAATAAATGACTGCTAGGATGGCCTCGGTTCTACCAAAGAGATGTTAGAAGGGAACGTGCAAATGTGAAAGAGGTGTTAAGTGGAAGACAAGACAAGGTCACAGAGTTATGGCTTCGGAGGTGGATAGCTTGAAGGAAACGGGAGGGGGCATACAATGGGATTAGCACGAGGAGGGGAGGAGAAAACGGTGCAGTTCTGTCTGATAGTGTGATGGAGGAGAAGCTAGAGAAAGACAATGCAACGACCCAGGGCTTAGGTTCGTCTATTAGTTATGGGGAAGCTTCTGGAGGCAAGTAATGGGAGCAACTGAAACATTCTTGTGTAACTCTTGAGTCGGCGGTTTGCCAAAATTCAACTGGGCCGTCGGAGCGAGGAATGGTTCTTGGGTGAAGTCTGGCTGGCGACAGGGAACGTATGGTGGAGTGTAGACGCAGCAAGGGCAAGGGTGCTGCCGTAGGTGTAGTATATGTGACGAACCTGTGCTCAGTATTTGGTCTTGATCATTTGCTAAAGCGATATCGACCTGGTCAACAAGTTGCTGGCTGTTGTCTCTGATATGCCGGCCTGGTCTATTCTTGTCTTCTTTGTCTCTGCTGGTCTGTCTTGTCGAACGGAGATAGAACCTTTTCTTCTTTTACCGCGGGACAGAAAAGAGGGTCCGGTTGGTTCGTTGTTGCTGTTATTGTTGTAGGTGTATGTGTAGGTGTAGAGCAAGTGGTTTCTGGAATTTGTCCAAGTTTGTGAAGCGACTGGTGTAGTGAGGAACGAGAAAGGGCCGAGGAAGGGCAGCACGCGCACCGGAAGTCCTGAAGGGGATATGTACCGTGCCCACCGCCTGTAAGTAGCTAATTAAGTAAGGTAAGGCAAGATAGGCAAGTCAAGAGATAGCATAGCATAAGTAGGTAGGTAGGTATGAATATGGATGTGGATGTGTGGAGTGGGTGAAAGAAGGCCCAGGATGTCCGGGCAATGGTGGTTTTCCCCCGGCCCCGTCTCTACCTAGGTACGGTAGGTGCTGTGGGGGTTACTTCCGGTGATGGTTATGGATGGTGATGGCGCCCCGAAACGGGCAAGGTACTTGCACAGTGTTGAGCCACTTGAGATGAGGTGCCGGATGGGCTTAAACTCGTTTAAGCCAACCCACGAGGATTGGACTGGGAACCTGGTTTTTTAGCATCAGGTCGGGTTGCTAAGCTAAGCTTAGTCTACAGGACAGCAGGGTTGAGAAGCGGTGCTCGGACTGGTGATCTCATTCTCGGGGACTCAGATCAAATTCAAAGCAAACATTAGGAGAGACAGTCCGAGGTGGGTATCACGGAGAGGCATTGGAGAGACAAGTTGTGTGATTTTGGAGGTACTTAATGAACGGTAGCATTCTGAAAGTACTCGAGTGGAGCTTCCTTTCTTTTTCCTATTGTACCTCAAGTCATATGCTCCAGCTTGGACGGGATGCATTGACCTTACTCAAGTAAGGTACTGTAACAAGACATCCATTTAAATTATTACCAGCAAGTTTGCTCTTAGTGCCTTGTCGACAAGGGGGTTGAATAAACTCGCTCAGCCAAGCAAATTAAATTAAGAGAAGAAATAAAACAACTATCAGACACATACTGTGCCGTACTGCACGGTACGTTTCGGTACAGGGAGTGACCAGAGAAAGCGTCGTATGCGGAAGCACGGAGATACGTACGCGCTTAGGATAATTGCCGCTTGACAGTCTGCAGGCGCCAAAGCCAAGACACTAGAACCCCGTCCTCGCTCTTGGGTAGTAAGTAGTATTTACAGATTTCCGACCTGTACCTAACTAAAGTGAGCACCAAAACTTCGTCCCGTATCGAGACGGAATGGAATATGTAAGGATGTGAGCATTCGCAAAAAGAAAGGAGCAGTTTGCTGCCTATGCACCAACTAAGGACCATAATAGACCATACAAATCAAGCCCGCCCAACGCCAACGTTTCTTGTCAGGGAATCCATGAAACTTAAACTAGGGTGCTGTAGCTTCCTCTACAGCCCTACCAACCTTATTGACCCCGCCATCCCAGCCCCGATCTCTATTCATCCACAAGATCCATTCATCTACTATGGGGCGTAGTATCTGCCTTGGGGACTGTACCAGGTACATGCATCTTACATATGGAAATCTAGGTACCAGACGAATCACTCAAGACAGCAGATGCATCACACAGTGTAGGTCTCTTCTTATTCTGGCAATCCCAGCCCTAAACAAGCCTCCAATGACGATCCTACTGCCCACCATCTCAGTCCTAGACCACACCTGAACCCTCACTTTGCCTTTAAGGTTTAAGGCGTCAATCTACTGCACAGTACGCAAGTGCAGTACTCGAAGTATCAAAGCCTCGTACAGATAATCTAATACTAAAATAATTTTATTTCAATGGATGCTTCTGAGCTCATCTTCCACTTCCAACTGCTTTCGGGCCCTTCTCGGACCGCTCTCCTCCCGTCCGCCGGAGCTCCGAACGAACGAACGAACAGCTGCCAAAAACCAACCTTATTAGCAACCTCATTTGCGTCTTTGTTACACAAGACCATATGGAGTCTAAGCCTCTTTTCTCTCCCCCGTGCGCCGATAACGATCGATTCCAAACCCGTTGGACTGCCAGTTGCTAACGCTCAACGGACTGTTAGTCGGCGACTATCCATGTCTTGCACTCCGTCTATTGTCATGTACACGACTTGCATGCTACCGCATTGTCCTTGCTGCTTAACTTGCCTCATGCACCACACAACTACGCCATCCAGTGTAATGGATTCTTCTGTACCCTTGTAACCAACGCTTCTTCGCATCCTCATGATCCTGGGCGGGCTTTGACGCGAGTGCCAGCTGGGTAGGGACGTTGGTGTAACACAAACAAGACATGGTGTTACACATCCCTCGTTTCCCGTCTTGTCTAGAGTCTCTGAACACATTGGAGATGTCACGTCTCTCAACAGGGTGCAACCACCGCCGCCACTAGGACACCCTGGCTCGATGCCTTTGCGTAGCCCAAAGGTCCTCTGCATCATCTTGAGATAACCCATGATGGGGCAAGGGCCGCAGTCTCATCCCGGCTCATCATGCCGTGGTTCCGCGTTGTTCCTTTGATGGTACACTGCAGATGCTCTCTTAATGGCTTGATCTGAAGTTTTCAAAGACATGTCTAAGACTCTCTCAGTAGAAAAGTGTGTTCTATGTTCAGGACGAGTTGTACAGACGCCTCCGAATAACGTCGTGGCAGTTATGGCCTTTGGAGGCCTATTGCTAGGTATACTTGTGCCTCATACTTTGCGTGCTTGTTCCACGAGTACGAGTTTTGAATGCGCCATTGGTCTTGAACCATAAGTCCTGTAACCACCGCAACATTCCTCGCAATAATGTGAATAGATCTGTTACCCGGCTACGCCCTTGAAGAATGGGGCAACCAGCACGAGATGGCCTGGTCTTGGTCCCTTCAGCATCGAAAGAATGACCCTGTGCTGCAACGCCACAGCATGGCAGCTTGCTCAAGGTCTCGACCTAGTATCTGTCGTGCCTGGTGAAATCTTCAAAGTGGACGACGCCACCCTTGATCAGTGCAGACCTAGACCCCAAGCATGTGCCTCGTGCTCAGATGAAGCACCTAGCAGATGATGGATGGGTTGTTGCCTGCTCATGGAGTCACGCCCTTTGTTCGGAACCGTGCATTTTCTGAATTGAGGCTGAGTTACCTTCGAGCTTGTCGAATATTCTAGGCTTTACAACCATCGAGATCCAGGCAGCCAGGATCAGCAGGCAAGTGTGCGTGTATTTTGAGGCTCTTTTACTGTGGCGACTGGGCGGCTGCGAGTCAACTTCTGCACAGAGCCGTCATTTTGAATGGCACAATATGCGGATTATAGCATGATTGATGCGCAACAATGGATGAAGGGTATTGAGCAAGTAGCCAATCTTCTATGAGAATACATCAACCCTCGTTCTTTCTAGAACACCTGAAAAGCCAAATCATGAGTCAATTATTCTTGTCCGTTCTCTGCTGTTAGCTCATAATAGCTTGCGAGGATGTACCTCCCTCAGAGTTGATACATACTAGGCTTTTTTGGTGAGAACAGATGATTCATCTTCTCCATCTCACAAATCACAGGTTAGCTGGAGTAATCTGCGGCTTTCTATGATCCTAAGAACGTATACAAAGTCAGTAGAAATATTGTCTTTTTATCTGATCCGCCGATTTGGGTGGAGAACGATGGTTTGAAGGACAGCAACGAGGGGCATTGGTTCATCCAGAGGTTTTGTAAGCTCTTTCAAGATCTCATATGTTACATAGTTATCAGAATATACAAAAAAATCAAGGGTTTCGAGGCATTCGCAGAGAAAATATGTTAGTAGTGAAGCTGCTTAGTACCTAACGAAAGTACGTACCTATATCAGTTGAGGTTGGTTGACGTCCAAATCTGGCAGGTGCACGGACCATTTGTGAGTCTGTCCAGACCTCGATGGTACGTACCTCATGTAAAAATTCACCTAACAAAATTTCCAAGTCAACTGCTTCACCTTCAACTCAACTACTACAATCATAATCCCAGACATTCAACAAAATGTTTGCGGTTCCAGGATGGTCCGTCTCAGCCGACGGCCTCAAGGCTGAAGCGCCTTCCAAAAACAACACCAACAGCGCGCCCGGCACTAAATCCAAGAAGCGCAAGCGCAACAACAACAACAACAACAACAACGCCGCTGCAGCGTCTGAGAACGTCACACCATCAACAGTCGCAGATCTGTGGGAGTCTGTTATTGATGGGAAGAAGCCAGAACAGCCAAAGTCTGACCAGTCTGCTAAGCGGCAGAAGAAGCAGGGCAAGGAGAAGCGTGGTGAAGATGAGCAACGTCAGGACGGCAAGCAGGGAGACAACGATGGCGAGGCTCAGCCAAAGAGCAAAAAGGAGAAGAAGGATAAGAAGCAGAAGCAAAAACAACAGCCCGCGGAGGATTCTTCAGAGGCCGCTACCTCGTCTGCAAAGGACGCCATTGCAAAGGCACCACCTCTGCCCCCTGCTCCTCCCAAGCTCACTCCTCTGCAAGCTTCTATGAGAGAGAAGCTCATCTCAGCACGTTTCCGTCACCTCAATGAGACGCTCTACACTCGTCCCTCCGAAGAGGCATACAGCCTCTTTGACGAATCACCCGAGATGTTCAACGAGTATCATGAGGGTTTCCGTCGCCAAGTCAAAGTCTGGCCAGAGAACCCCGTTGATAGCTTCCTCAAGGACATCCGAACGCGAGGCAAGGTCCGCCAGCAGGGCAAAGGCAGGCCTGGAGGCCCTCCCACCCCTCTCGCCAAGACACCGCTGCCTCGGACGCAGCAGGAATGCACCATCGCAGATCTCGGCTGTGGCGATGCACGTGTAGCTGAGGCTCTTCAGGCTGACAGCAAGAAGATCCGCGTCAACGTCAAGAGCTACGATCTTCAAAGCCCCAGCCCGCTTGTCACCAAGGCTGATATTGCCAACCTGCCTCTCGCTGATGGCTCCATCAATGTTGCAGTCTTCTGTCTTGCCTTGATGGGCACAAACTGGGTCGACTTCATTGAAGAAGCCTACCGTATCCTCCACTGGAAGGGTGAGCTCTGGGTTGCCGAGATCAAGAGCCGTTTCGGTCCCATCCGGAATAAGAATGCCCCCGTGACTCACAGTGTCGGTAACCGCAAGAAGAACGCAACGGCCGGCAAGAAGGGCAAGGGCAAGGGTCCTGACAACGATGCTGAAGACGAGGAGGACTTGGCTGTGGAGGTGGATGGTGCGGATGATCGCCGCCGAGAGACCGATGTATCAGCTTTCGTGGAGGTGCTCAGGTCGCGCGGTTTCGTTCTTCAGGGAAACCGAGAGGCAATCGATCTATCAAACAAGATGTTTGTCAAGATGCACTTTATCAAGGGCGCATCGCCAACAAAGGGAAAGCATGTGAAGGAGCAGGAGGCCCCCAAGGGTAAGAGGGGTATTATCCGCAGGATAGACCCCATTGATGAAGAGCCAGAGGTTAACGAATCTTCTGTTTTGAAGCCATGCGTCTACAAGATTCGGTAGAGTATACTGGGAAAGGAGGTGTAAAAAGCATTCATAGATAATTTACTGCAACGAGCAATACCCGCACTTAGGCACAATGCGCATTCGTATTTCACAACTGACGTGTGATTATTGGATCTTCTTACTCCTGAATATCATTGCGCGTAATAGAGAGGTCATAAATACATTCCCCATCAATCTTCCAGTAGGAGATGAGATCTTTCTATCGGTCTGCTGTAGTGTGGACAGCTGGACAGTCATCTATCATTATTCTCCCCCATTGTGTTAGTTGCTTTCCGTCTCAGCTCCGGTATCGTCCAGTGCGACTTAGTATTGACACCATGAAACTGGCCCCGAGTTATTATGAACTTAGAAGAAAATCAAGCTGGCGGCAACATCTGGGTTACCGTCTGCAGCCTGAAGGGCCTGGATAGCTTGCTCTCTAGTAGCACCCATTGAGACCAGACTTTCGATAGCTTGCGGTGAAATGTCTGCCCTCGGAGCAGCGGGCTGAGCTTGAGAACTAGCGGGATTAGCAGCAGCTGGGGCTTGTGCATGTGGGTTTGATTGAGCAGGGGCAGAAGAAGATTGCTGTTGTTGCTGCTGTTGGTCCGGGGGCAAAACTGCTCCAGACCGTTGTCCAATTGTTGTGCCGTCAGGACCAGGCAAAGTCGGCTCCTGCACAACCGCTTCCTCCTCCTCCTTAGGGATTTCAGCCTCTCCCAGAAAAGGAACCTCTTCGCCTTGAATGATCAGCTTGTCCTTGGCTAGATCAATGCTAGCTTGGTATCGTTTCAGCATGTCAAGTCCGAGCAGAAGGTCGACTGATTTCCCCTCCATAACAGTGAAGCTGCATGGCAAGAAAAGCTGTCCGACTCTGATTTGGGCAGAATGAACGCGGCCAATGATGTTTGCTGTTCCAACACCACGAGCAACACCAGCAAATCGGGTATCAACAAGTCTCATGATTCCGCATGCCTCGGCACACTCCGGAGACATGATGGTAGCTTGGGCACCGGAGTCTACCAGAGCCTTGACCTTGTGGCCATTTACCTCGACATCTACGTAGAGCATGTGAACTCTTCCGAAAACTAAATGGCCATGGGTCAGTACTCAGCTTCCCATTATTCTAATGCTATGTCAACTTGCCTTCGGGGTTGTGCTCCATTGCATTCTGTAGATTCTCCATGACTCTCTCCTGTCGAATCATTTCCTCGATCTTCTTCTGGTTCTCAATATTGAAAGGATCATCATTCAACCTCTCAATCTCCCGTTGCCGTTCCTGGCGCTCGCGCTGCTCTCGGTTCTGACTGTCGTGGAAAATCTGGGCGAAACGAGCGGGATTATCGACTGCTGCAGCTAGCTCGGGGTGTTGCGACTGGAGCTGCTGCCTTAGGGCAGGCTGACCAAGGATCTGGAGACGGATAAGCTCAGGGTCCTGCTCGTTTCCACGTCTCCTGGGCTGAGGACGCCGAGCTTGCTCCGGTACACCAGTACTGCCTCGCATATCTCTGACGTGCAAGGCCAGCATCTCCCCATCTGCAATTTGCAGCTGCTCCATTGTCTGCGTATCATCGGAAATTAGGCGGCCGTTGTGGTAGATGTGTTGGGAGGTCGGCGGGATGGTCGATTCTGCCTGGATAGATTCGCGGAGTGTAGCCAAGGTCATGTCGGGAAAGATTTCGAGGGTAAGCAGGCTGTCCTGCTCCCCAGCTTGAGGGTTGAATATATTAAGGGTGATGCGCCTGTTTGTTCGGAATCAGCATAACCAACCCGATGACGTAGAGCCATACAAGTGGTGAACTAACATTGTGTCTCTCTAATTGGAGCGTATCCAGCGGTTCGATATATGAGTAGAGGAAGCTTGAGAAGAAAGAGATCGAAAGCTCCTTAGAAAGCGGCCGGCCGGGAGGAGAATGGGTGAAAAGGTGAACGTGGCTAACAAGCCGCAGGCAACAAGGGCAGTAGCTCTCAAGGTATGAATAAGCTGCCTGGTGGGTAGGTACGGTAGTTACGCAAAGAAGGAAAGCCTGGGTTGAAGAAGTCTGTATGTGCTGGCGAGGCTTTGAATATGTGAGTAGAGTATTGGAGAGGTTAGAGATTGCAGGGGAAGTCCGAAAAGGGGAGATGGAAATAAATGCAGTTGCGGATGAAGTTCAAAAGTGCTGTAGGTAGGTGCAACTACTTCGAAACTTGCGAGGGGCGCTGGAGGGGCAACTTAAGTTTCCCGCCCGTCGGAGGGCGGTGACGAGGAACGCCGCCCGCTACTAATGTACTGTAACCTGTGGGGACATAAAACACGGGTACCTTGGATGAATATTGTGCTTCTTTTACCTTGGGTACTAGGTAGGTAGTTGACAAGAATAATAACTTAGACAAAGATTTGCCAGTTTAATAATATACTGAATACTCATGATATCTTCCATATACATTTATAACTATAGAAACCTATATGAAGGGCCAGGCAATCCTGTGTTTTTTTGGTCCCCTACTAGTCTAAGTACTTACCTGCTGGAGGCGGGCCGCCATGATACAGTATGGTGTAAGCGGATTTAAGAGCTGAAACTTGGCATTGAGCAGCGTAAAATTGTTTATTCGTAATTCATGTTTTTCTAATGGCTTATGGTCGATAACCGTGTATCAAAGAGTCAGCTAGATATCATTGTACACTCTTCCAGCCTGAGCTAACCTTACTAAGGTGGAATCATAGTGCTGTCCTGCTCATGGTCAAGCAACTATATACACTACTTACTTAACTAACTGCTAAACAAATACTGCTCAACTTGGTTTCATTGTTTGTTGTGTTGTCTATATACACGCACCTGCAGCCGGAGACCAGGCGGGCTCCTGGAAGCCGATGGAAGCCAATCGATGTTATGACTCGATTTCAAAGGCCGACATGATGACGAATCTATGCTTTTGATGACACTTCAGTTGCCAGGCAGGCGAGGGAAATAGGTATTGGTTATAGGTATGTAAGGTTAAGTATCTGTTGCTTAATGCACGGGTATCTGATGCAGCCTCCTTGTTCTCACCGATCCAGCATTGGCAACCACATCAGATAGAATGCGACGATGCAGCAGGACTGTCCGGTATGGGTCCGTCGCTCTACTACCTCCTTCTCATAAGTCAGATTTGTGTCGAATCCCGTTCATCCCTGCGCCTATTGGTGGTTTTCAGCTGGGATCTCGAGTGACCTGAGATCTCACGCGGCTGCTGCCGCCGTAGTATGGAGCCTCCCTGTTATAAATATATCGCTGTCCAGGGTCTCCCAACTGCTGATCGTCCTGGTTACTGACTGTAACAGGGAGTCCTGGTGAGGCACAGAATGATCTCCTGCAGCACTGCTCCAGTACCTTACTGGCCTGCAGAGTAGCATCCTTGGTTGAGGGGGCAGGCTACAGGCTTGGTGTCCCGGTTACCCGTTGCCCGGCAGTCGAACGGTTGTGAAGTCTACAGCTGACGATTGTAGGCTTGGTTTGCTATGTTTTAAGGTGGTCTTTCAATTTAAACCTTTCAGACTGAGGTAGGTTGCCAAGGTTCAGTCAGGTACTATAGTTCCACTGCAGTACTGTGAAACAGCTGTATGCAATTAAACACAAGCTCATCGTGCATACAAACACCCTCCATGTCAATTGATACAATATCAACGATTAACAAGCCCATGGGAAAAGAGCAAACAGAATGGCCCATGAGAATGGAACGCTTTGGTGTTGTTTGCTGGTAGCGAACCTACCCTAGACCTGTTTGAGTCTCGAAAGTTGGTTGACAGCACCATCGCAAACGATGCTGTTATTATTGAGAAACTGGCACGTTCTTGAGATTATGGCATCTACAATCTGCCGGCTCATATAATTTGCTTGCCTTCCACCGTTGCGGTCACGCGACTGGGGACTATTTTTACTAATGTCATGTGCTGGACCTAAGTTACCACTGGCGATGGAGACGGAACAAGCTCTCCCCGCTCATGAACCCATCCTGACGAGGGCAGAGGATAGGCACATACATACATTTCAACGCCGCTAATAAAGGCCAGTTCGATATTGTCTCTGATATCCAACGACCCTGGTACTTACATAGTCAAGCCTCATTCTCACTACCTATAACCTAGTACCGGAGGCACTGTATTTCCCAGCCCATCATCGTCGCATCCAAGACGCCCTCAGGAGCTCTCGTCGTACTTTATATCCACTGGGCCCGCCTGCATCATCCGACTTCTGGGTCCACCGGAATTGAACGAGCAAACAGGATTCCAAACGGTTATTAAACTTCTTTTTATCCCATGACGTTGATTCATCAGCCAAACGACTTTGTGATTCAGTACCTACCTACCTTAGCTGAGAGACCCGAGCAAACAGCTGATTCTGCGCTACCCTACCACAATCATCAGCTCCCTCAGCGAACCAACGCCTTTAGCTTTCCGTGACTCTTAAATTGCACGGGCGAGCTTCCAATTCCGCTCACCACATCATCATCGTCATATCATCGGGCCATTACTTGGAACTCACAAATACAAGCTCAACATTGGCTTGTAGACAAAAGCCAAGACGTTATCGGCATAAGTCCTCGCTACCGACTCGATAAAGGCCCACAAATCTCACCGTGCCTGCAGCTTTATTCTCACGACAGACTCATACTGAGGTAGTGCCTCTAAGTGCCATTGGGTAACCTCGCAAGTCCGTCCCCCTTTCAGCATACCCAGAGACTCAAACTCCACAGGCCTCATGGGAAGCATGGAAAAGAAGAATGAATTCGCCACCGCCGCCAGAGACATGATCTTCTCTGGCGGCGCTACAGACGACAGAGACACCGACGATGATGGCGGTGCCATTGACGACGGCGACGCAGATGAGGAGATGGTGAACTCCAAGAGAAACTTTTGTCAAATGAGAATTCAAAAGCGAAACTCAGAAGCTGGTCTTCTGAAGAAGGTCATCCCTTTCCACTGGGCTCCCATGCTTTCGCCCCTGACCGAGAACGATATCGACACGTGTGTGACTCTCGAAAACGTCGCACACTCCGAAGCCCGGTACAGATCATCGCGCGACAAGGTAAGTCATCGACTGTCTGTGATTTGATCATTCTCGAGGGCGACGTCGAGACTCAGGAGTCCAGCTCCCCGCTTGCTAACCGTCAGATACAGGTCGAGTATCGTATCCGAAAGTCTGGGGGGATTTGCTATGGCCTCTTCAACACGGTCAGACCAAGCGATCTGAAAAACACTTCCATAGTGACCATGCAGCACAGCCGATTCGTTGAGTCGGGCCGTGGCGATCAGGCCAAACATGTCATGTTTGCGCACGTCCTTGCTACCCTTGGAACCCATCCAGTTGTCACTGACGCCGACATGGCTGTGCCTGAGAATTGGCGAGATGCAAAGGCATCCAAGGGCTCCGCTGTAGGCCATCAATCTTCAGGGAGAACAATCTGTCTTCATTCGTTCATCGTGTGCCCAGAGGTACAGGGTGTCGGTATCGGGAAAACCGTAATGAAGTCATATCTCGAGCTCATGAACGAGTCTGGTATGGCCGATCGGGTTGCCATAATTTGTCAGCCGGTAAGAAGCTGCATGTAACGCCTATGCATGCAAGGTTCTAATAAATCATATAGTACGCAATCCAGTTCTACAAGTGCTTTGGATTCAAAGACCTTGGCCCAAGCACAGAAGCCCTTGCCGGTCAGGGCTGGCATGCCATGGTGAGTAGCCTCTTGACGGCCTGGCTTGAATGATCACTGACAGTTGCATAAAGGTGCTTGAGCTGCGAGGTCCCAAGAGAAAGACCAAGGAGGAGCCCACACGAAAGCTGAAGGAGGAACCTTCAGAGGAGAAAGCCAAGAAATCGCCTTCGGAAGAGCCTTCGGAGGAGAAGGCCAAGAAATCAACATGATCGATTTCTGTTGGCTTGTTGCAGGCGTCATGAGTTGTATGCACGAGACGAGTGTCAGCTCACAGGAAGCTCCAGGTATTTGCTTCATCTTCACACAACCAAGATATTGCTGAGACAGCCACATCATCTACAATAATGAGATAGCTGGCCTATAAAAACCGCATTTACGCGTTGAATTTTTCATTTTAAACCTGTCTCTCTATTTTGGTGACCCGTTTTTATCTCATAACATCGTTCCTTCAGCCCAAGAGTGGCATGCCTTGTTTAGTCGCTGGCCTTGTACTTGAGGCGGTACTCTTCCGTTCGCTTGATGTCGTCTTCGGAAGCAAAGCTCTTCATGCCTGCAATAATGTCGTCGAGGGTCAAGATGGCAAAGATGGGAATGCCATACTCCTTTCTCAACTCGCCAATGGCGCTGGGACCAGGCTTGGTCTCATCACCGTCAGCCGCAGGAAGCTTCTCCATGCGGTCGAGGGCAACGACGATACCGACAACGATGCCGCCCTCCTTTCGGATCTTGTCGATGGCCTCCCTCTTAGCGGTGCCAGCGGTGATGACGTCGTCGACGATGAGGATCTTCTTGCCCTTGAGGGGAGCGCCAACGATGTTGCCGCCCTCGCCATGGTCCTTGGCCTCCTTACGGTCGAATGAATAGGACACACGGTCAAGGTTCTCGGGGGCGATCTCGCCGAGCTTTACGGCGATGGACGAGGCCAGGGGGATGCCCTTGTAAGCGGGACCAAAAATGATGTCGAAGTCAAGGCCGCTCTGCTGCTGGGCCTCAGATATGGACTTGGCAAAGGCGGTAGCGATGGCTCCGGCGAGACGAGCAGTGTGGAAGAGACCAGCGTTGAAGAAGTAGGGAGAGATGCGCTTGGACTTGAGCTCGAAGCTGCCAAACTTGAGGATCTCGCCAGCGATGGCGGCCTGCAAGAAGTCTTGCTTATAGGGGGCGAGTTGAGAAGACATGATGGTCTAAGGTGGAATTGGTTTGTTTCAGAAAAGGATTTGAAAAGATATAATGGATATAAGCCTCAAATAATATCCAAAACAAAGTTTGCGATCTTTCTCTGCAGCTCAGTGAGTGGTGTTGAGCCGGACTGGACCCTTCAGTTACTGAATGTATGGCGGCGGGGTTAAGGTGGGGTGAGATGCAGATATAAAAGTACCACTGAAAAGGCGTCTTGAGCTGGTTGATAGACCCTGTTGATACATCTACAGCAAACTTAGGTTGTACACGATTATAAAATAAAAATAACATTATCAAAGAACTCTTGGCTTTTTACGCATAAAGTTCAATTCCTCAGACCATTGTTGCCAATCCATGTAAACCATTGATTGCCGAGCAGTAATACCCCATCCCACATAAAAGTGACTTGTTCTTATCGATAAGACTGACCGCCACGACCCACCGAGAAAAAAATTGCCCAAATGAATTTTGCCATTTCTGAATCTGCTCTGTTCTGCTCTGTTTCTTCGAGCGACGAGCGACCTTCTCCTCCGCCCGCTTCTTGAATCAAACAAAAAACAACTCCCACCCGGATCGCCCAAGATGAAGACGACCTGGAAGGATATTCCCCCGGTGCCTACTCAGCAGGAGTTTCTCGACATTGTTCTGAGCCGAACCCAGCGCAAGCTGCCCACACAGATTCGCGCCGGCTTCAAGATCAGCCGTATTCGAGGTATGTAGAAGTCTTCTTCCTCTCTAGGCGCAACAAGTCGCTGACATAACATCTTCCCCTGCGCAGCCTTCTACACTCGAAAGGTCAAGTTCACCCAAGAGACCTTCTCCGAGAAGTTTGGCGCCATCCTTGAGAGTTTCCCTCGTCTGCAGGACATCCACCCTTTCCACAAGGATCTCCTCAACACCCTCTACGATGCCGACCACTTCAGAATCGCCCTCGGTCAGCTCTCGACCGCCAAGCATCTGATCGAGACCATCTCCCGCGACTATGTCCGCCTTCTCAAGTATGGCCAGTCTCTGTTCCAGTGCAAGCAGCTCAAGAGGGCCGCCCTCGGTCGCATGGCCACTCTCATCAAGCGACTCAAGGATCCCCTCATGTACCTCGACCAGGTCCGCCAGCATCTCGGCCGTCTGCCCTCGATCGACCCCAACACTCGAACACTGCTCATCTGCGGTTACCCCAATGTTGGAAAGTCTAGTTTCCTCAAGAGCGTCACCCGCGCCGATGTCGACGTCCAGCCTTATGCCTTCACCACAAAGAGTCTGTTCGTCGGTCACTTCGACTACAAGTATCTCCGCTTCCAGGCCATCGATACCCCCGGTATTTTGGACCACCCTCTTGAGGAGATGAACACCATTGAGATGCAGAGTATCACCGCCATTGCCCACTTGAGGTCTGCCATCATGTACTTTATGGATCTCTCAGAGCAGTGTGGATACACTGTGAGCGCTCAGATTGCTCTTTTCAAAAGCATCAAGCCTCTCTTCTCCAACAAGCTTGTCTTTGTTGTCATCAACAAGATTGACGTTACTCGTCCCGAGGACCTCGAGCCTGAGCTCCAGGCTGAGCTTCAGTCGATCCTCAAGTCCGGCGAGGTTGAGCTCCTCCAGCTGTCTTGCAACACCCAAGAGGGTGTCCAGGAAGTCAAGAACGCCGCCTGCGAGCGCCTGATCGCCGAGCGTGTGAACCAGAAGCTCAAGGCTGGAACCAACACCAGCGGAAACATCGGTGGCCGATTGGCCGATGTCATGTCTCGTATTCACGTTGCTCAGCCCATGGGCGGCCAGACACTGGAGACTTTCATTCCCGAGGCTGTCAAGGACCGCAAGAAGTTTGACAAGGATGACCCCGAGCGCCGAAGACTTGCCAGGGACGAGCAGGACGAGAATGGTGGTGCCGGTGTTTTCAACGTCGACATGAAGGCCGACTACCTGCTCGCCAACCCCGAGTGGAAGTACGACAAGATCCCCGAGATCTACGACGGCAAGAACGTCTACGACTTTGTTGACCCCGACATCGAGGCCAAGCTCCAGGCCCTTGAGGAAGAGGAGGAGAAGCTCGAGGCCGAGGGCTTCTACGAGTCTGACGAGGACATTGAGGACGACGAGGAGGCCGAGGTCATGCGCAAGGCCGAGCTGATCCGCGAGAAGCAGCAGCTCATCCGCAACGAGGCCCGCATGAAGAAGCGTCTCAAGAACCAGGCCATCATCCCTCGCAAGTCCATGAAGAAGCCCCTCTCCGAGTTTGAGGACGCCCTCGACCAGCTCGGTGTCGACACCACCGACATTGCCGATCGCGCCCGCTCAAAGTCCCGTCCCCGAGGTCGCTCCACGACTCGCAGCCGCATGGGCACCGAAGACCCCGATGCCATGGACGTCGACGGCCGCAGCAACACTCCCAAGGAGCGTCTTCGCTCTATGAGCCGACCCGCAAGCCGCGCCCCCACAAGCAGCCGCCGCGACGACGGTGTCCAGGACGAGGCCAGTCGAACCAAGGCCGAGCGTATCGCCAAGCTCAACCAGAAGCGCATGAACCGCATGGCCCGACAGGGCGAGGCCGATCGACACCAGACCGCCTCCATCACCAAGCACTTGGTAAGTTTACTCATCTCTTCTACCCAAGCATCGCATCTCAGAACCGTAACTAACATGTCTACTCTTCTAGGTCGCCGGCAAGCGTGGTATGGGCAAGACAAACCGCCGATAGAGAGCCAAAAGAGAATTGGGCTTCCCTTTCTTCCACACTTGCTTGTCTTTCTCTCTTTTCCGGCATATTTTTGCGAGTCGCGGGCTGTGGGTTTGCCTGGGAGTTGGGGCGTATAGGAAAATGGATTGTGATTCAGTCGCTGCGTACATACGTGCTTGAAAAAGAACCTCGCGTGTCGTGTTGTTGATTGGGATAGAGAAGCTCTGTCCAAGTTTAACTAGATAGATATCATGGCGCCTCCTGGAAGTGTACCGGACAAGGAGCTGCCTCGCTTTTTTCTTGAACAGATCATGATTTATGAAGCATATAAAAGTTTCAATCAAATTGACAATTTCCACCGCAGCTATACGTACAATGTGAACAATATTCATTGAGTGATCATGTGAGATGCTATCGAAAAGAGTTATAATGAGATCGTGCCTCAGACGCACCATCGTATAGGCCTTTCTCCTCACCTTGGTGCAGGCCACCATCTGAAAGTTGTGGCGTTTAGCCCATGGGATAACCAAATCAGTCCTCCGATCTCGCAAGTCCCAACGACTTCAATTCAGAAGACTTTAGTGATTCTGCTGCAGCGGTAGCTTTGTCCCTCTTGTCCCACCTGCCGGGAACAGTCGTGTTTCCTCTACTGTTCTTCGGCAACCTGAAGACCCTCCCTCAAGCCCTCAACCTTGAGCTCCTCGCCAGTGGCCCGGCGGTAAATGTCCTTGACATCGTCGGTGGTGGTCTCAAAGTGGCTGGTAGCATCGTAGCTCTTGGAGATGTAGATGTTGTCCTTGGAACCGTCCTCAAGAGGCTCGTAAATGGGAATAGGGGGGCCCTATGTATGTCAGCTCAAGTTCTGTAGTATTCAGCAGATGTAGCATACCATGAATTGCTCCTCAATCTTGCCAAGACGGTCCAGACCAGCCTGAAGCTCAACATGGTGGTTAGCAGAGGTCTCGGCGATGGTCGAGACAATAGCGATCCAGTAGCCCTTAGGGCAGACGTTGTGGGCAGAGGAAACGCAGGCGATGTAAATGTCTAGGTTGGTCAGCAAATGCAGGCATAGATTGGGCGGTTTGGGTCGTTATTACCGTTCTTTCGGCCAACCTGAGACTGGGGAATGATAATCTGCGCAGAATCGTTGTCGTTGGTACCAGCCAGAGGGTGCTTCAAAATGCAGATGGCTCGGAGAACATGGCCGACAACCTTGGCCTTGTTGGGGAAGTATGAAGGGTCACCAAGAATCATCTTGGCCTTGGTCTCAAACTTCATCTCCTCGACACCGGTCATGGTAGCCTTGATACCGACAGCCTTGTCACCATCGTACTGAATCTCATCAATGTTGGTGTTGAGCATGTAGGTACCGCCGTAGATGGCAGACAGGCGGGCGAAACCCTGGGGAAGCTCGCCAAGGCCGTAAAGGGGGTAGATGTAAGGAGACTTTCCGTATCGAGCAACGGAGTTACCGTAGAGTCGAATACGCTCAATAGTCTCGGGGGCCTGGCCAGGAGTGGTGATGTAGTCGTCGGTAAGGTACAGGGCCATGGCGTGGCCAATGAAGTCCTTGGTGGTTGTCTCGAGACCGAACTTGTCATAGACATCCTTCATGGTGCAGTTGTTCATGTCCAGACCTAGTTAGATGACCAGCAATCAGCAAATGTGCCCAGCCAGTCAAACAAGCTGCAGCTTGCGGTTGACCAAGATATACTCACCCTTGTGTGTCGCAGGGTCCTTGGGGTCGAAAGTGCCAACCCACTCGATGAAGGACTTCATGCGTCGCTTCTCAAAGATGCCCATCAGGGGGGACTTGAGAGCCTCGCCAGCGTCAGAAGGGACCTTGGCGACGGTAGCCTTGCTTCCAGAGCCCTGCTGAACGAAACTGCCAGCAACTTGCTTGAACTCGAGGTAGCGTGTGACGTCGGTGGAAACGAGAATGTTGGTCAATTCACCCGAAGACATGAGGAACTTGGGAACGAGGTCGATATTCCAGTCGTTGAGACGGCCGTACTGCTTCCATGGCTCCTCGCCCTCGCGGTAGTTACCATACTTCTTGAAGAGCTGTGTTTGTTGTTGTTAGAGACGTCGGTTTGGAGGAGGGAAGCGGTTTGGGATCATGGTTGTGCTAGATAAGGTTTGCGTACCGTCTCGAGGTTCACGGATGCTGCCTCTCTGGGGAGACGGTTAGCTCTTGGCGCAGCAAATGGTATTTCCAGTTTAGTAGACTTACCCGCCATAGTGGTCGTTTCTGTCGATGTGGAGGACCTTTTTACCCTTCACACTCAGGACACTGTTGGAGCAGAGTCAGCCGACCGCCTTTATATCAACCATCACCGCCTATCCTATCAGTCCGCGCCAGTCTGGCGCTATGTTGCGACATGGCAGTGCAATACAGCACGGATGCGTATAGACGGGATGCTTGCGGATTGTCTTACCCAGAAAGAATACACTCGGTCAATCCTGGACGTGGTCAGCATCAAAAATGGCCATTATTACAACGAGCTGCGTGGTGATGCGGGGATCCGGCAGCTGGCAGAAAGAGGCGGGGGAGCAGAGCAGCATAAGGAACGTACCAGTGCCCAGCACGACGACATCGTATTCGGGCGCGATCTCATCCATGATGCACGATGATGATTATTCCGTGATGTGTTGAAAACTGTATTGTATTGAAGGTATATGCAATGCAGAAGGATGGAAAGGAGTAGAGGCGAGGCGGGATGAAGCAAGCTCGAGGGGAGGTGCGAAGAAAGTGGCGGGGTCCCATTTAGGGACAGCATCGGTCAATCCTCAGTGTGGAGACTTTCTCCTTGGGCGAGTGCCAGTTGGTGATGGTAGACGCCTCCAAAGGCAACGTTTTACCCAATCCATGCCTTAATCTCGCTCTTGGTTATTACACGATATAACTAATCTTGTGGTTATTGAGTTATTGCTTAAGACCCCTATATTTCCCTTCCATGTTGGTCGTGGTAACATTGCTCGTGAGGTCCGCACAGCCGTCAAATTTAGCTTAGGAGTCAAGTCAATATAAGAGCCCCAGCGACAACCCCAGCATCTTCACCGTCATATTATTGGGCTACTCTATGGTCTTTGGGTCATGCCTCCTTTCTTTGCTTCATCTATTACTCCGTATCCACCTCGGGACTGAATAATACTTTGCTGCTTGCTGTTCAAGTCAGTGGAGCGACCCCTATCATGTCGACCCCAGCTATTGACTTACACCGCAACCGAGCTCGCTACCATATTGGGAGGCGTGTCTAGTCTGTAATACCTAATCTGCACAGATAGCTCATCAATGTACAATACCCTTCTCTCAACGTCACCCTCATTCTCTACCGGTATCAAAAATCAAGTACCAAATTGTAGTCTACTTCGAAGTTTAACCTCAGTCCTCATCTGCATGTGCGCCAAGAATCCACATACCCATATACATGTTTGGTTCGTTACTGTATCTTACATGTCCTAGATGTACACGACGAATATGTCAACCTGTCCCTGGCCCAGGTATCATCAACCACCATTTCCTCATAGCACATATCAAATAGTACATGACATTCCCTCGCTTATACAAAGTCCTTATTGTTTTAACTCCTTCTCACTCTTCAACTCCTTCTCAATCTTGGCCTCCTGCGCCTCCGTTGCGACGGGATCTATCTGCTTGGCCGCCTCGGACTCTGCCTCCGGTTGCGTCCACTCCGTAGCATCGACTTCATCCTCGTATGCCGACGGCGTGTAGACTTGCCCGTCAGCACCCTCAAAATTGATCTCTGGGTCATTCATGGCGACATCTACAGCATCCTGCCAGGTGTAATATCGCTCCGTTAGGGCGTGCTTGATGGCTCGCTGCGTCTTCATAACCTGATTTTTCCCATGTCAGCACTTTCACGTCTTTGCTTGAGAAAAGTTGGCTATGTTCCGTACCTCCTCGTCCCGAGTATCAATCTCTCGCTCGCCAAATCCCATCTTGGAGCGAAGAAGTTCCGCCCTTGATGTAGCAAGCATGTTCCTCTCCCGGCAGCACACCCACCACAAGGCATGGAGGTCCTCCCATGACTTCTTTCGCAGTTCCTCGACTGTCCATGCTCGCCCGTGCTCCTCCGTCTCCTTTGGAGTTGGCAGCACTTTGCCTTGCGCTGGGAAGAAACCCCACAGGCCGTGATTGGGGTCAACATTGACCTCAGGCTTGAACTCGCGAGGCTTCGGTAGCGGTATGTTGGACATTGAGAGAGGCTCGCGGGGGCCAGATCCGTATAGGCTACTCACGCCACGCTTCGGGTTGTTGTCCTTTGTCTTGCGCTTGCATTGCGGTGCCGTCGTGGAGAAGTGGGCGGACAATCGGGTGCTGGCGGGCGAGACCCTGGGGCTCAGCGATGGCCTCGCGGGCGATGAGGCCTGGAATATTCGGCCAGCCAGTGGCCGTATCGTATTAGAAGCTGCCATTGACAGATATCGTGCCTATCGTGGCGATTGGGCGAGGCTATTCGACCCGTTCCACGCATCCGCAAAATTTGGGATACCGTAGCTCACGGTCTGTCGGTATCGGTACTACGTTACGCCGAGTGGAAGCCTCTATACAGTCACGTGCTCTCACCGACGTTCTCCTCAATGTTCACCTAAACATTCACCGAGCCTTACAGGAGATGGATCTCAACAGTGGGTTCTTTGGAGGCGCCGCGGGCACTTGCAGCGGGCATGGATAAGGTAGTCTGGTACAAAGTACATGAACATTTGGTGTGGGCGATGCGGGGGATACTCCAGATGCCCCATCTCATCGCCATTCTTTCTAGAACAAAGCGGTTGTCACCAGTTCCTGACTAGGAGGACACAAGAGCCACAGAAGGGATGCGGGGATAATTAGATCCATCGCTAGGCACGAGCAGAAGTGAGGATGCCAATGCCATCATGGGCTCCACGGTTGGGGATCTCTGCCGGGCAGTTACGTGCCGTTCATGATTGTGATATCACCACAATACCTAGTGCTTCAAGAATTCCAAACATCGGCATACTATAGAGCGACATGGCGCGCCAAGAGTAGTAAACACTTACAGCATGATTCAACAACCCTAACTGCCGTATTATCATCAACGTCAGACCAAACTGGCTATTGATAAAGCGATGACGCTGTGCTACCACCCTATACTGTACCTACGCCTTGCGCCTTGGCATATCTTGAAAATATTTATCGATGCGATGTTACCTTCAGGGTAGATCGACATACATCCAGTATATACTCCGTTCTGTCTGTTCGATGCTGCAGTCGTCCCATATAGGACTCTACACGTGTGCATGTTTTGAAGCGGTTCTTGAACACGAATGCATCTCTCAGGATCCTCATCTACACGTCACCAAAAACCACACAGGCCTAGCCATCACAAGCGACCAACAGAAGCTGCCAGCGCGACTCGGAGATACTGTTCAATTGGAGGGGTTACAGTTGTGTCTTGGCGGCGTGGGGGTCCAAACAGCTTTCTCGGCCATGCTTCGTATTTTGATAATGCCTGATTCAGGGATTGACGGTCATGCTGCACAAGCTGGACAGTCCATGCAAGTCAGAAGGGTTCGGGTGTGATGATTGCAACCTGTCTATGGAATAGACTGCAACCTTAGGCGCTCACTAGTGGAGCGCAACCTAGCGCTCAGCAAGGGAGGATCTGCCGTAATTATCGCGAGACACTTCATCTTTGACCACTATTGGTACTATTGGACAAGGAGCGCACTGCCGCGGCATCCTCTCTGTACGACAGAAGCATCACACGAGATCCCGCACGTCGTCTGTCGTCATATGTTCGTAGCCAGATCAGCCTCTCTTGTACCGTATACTTTGGAGTTCGATGAGGCCCTCGGAGTGCAGAATACCTAGTACCCTAGTAGTACATTGCTGAGGATAGGAAATCCAGAGCTGATACAGCCCTGTCATATCAGAAAAAAGAGCTCTGCTACCATATTTCATATCCCCCCTAGGCAATAGCCAGTGTCAGTGTTGTCTTGACGTTCGTGTGCTCAGATTTCGAGAAGCGTTCAGCCAAGCCTCTGCAGTTAGAGAGGAATCGATATCATCTAGCGAGTAAGGTTAGTAGCTACGTATCCGCTTACAGGTAGATTATCTGAGTTCCGCCCTCCCACATCCCGCCCCTTGTCGAACCAGTCATGGATTGCAGGCAGGCTTGGTGGTGTCAGCGAGGAGTGTCGTCTCAGCTTCGCTTTCTTTTCCACAGTAAGAAAATACTGTACACAGTAGTTCCGCCGGAAAAAGTGAATTGCTGTTGCCGATGGCGCCTTGGCAAGAATGTGCTTGCTAGTTGGTGGGGGGCCTCGTGGTGAACGGACATACGGACCCGGACGCGTCAAAGGTACCTGTACTCCTCCCCTGTAGAGTTCCGCACTAGATACCGCTGGTGGTGATGGTGATGGTGGTGATAATGATGATGGTGATTACTTATTGGATGCAAGAAGGTGAAGCCGCAGAGCTCAACATTCGTGACGTACACGACTAAATGAGGTATTTGCGTGGTTGGGAACTTCAAATACCGCAACAAAAATCTGTAGCTTGAGGTACTCAACAGATCTTGTCACATCAGTCAAATGGACTGACTGAGCGTCTGAGCGAGCCGAGCACCTGAATGCCTCATGCTTCTCCTGCAGTAGTCAACGAATATCTGTTTCAATAGCCCTTGACTATTACTCACTAGACTGGCCTAAGGTCAGGATCTAAATGTGAGGGATAAAGTGATTTCTTTGCTCGCCCATCACGATTTCAAGGATTTGGAAACTCCGAGGCTAAATGCTTGACTCATGCAGGCGTGTACTGCACACCTATCGTGATTTGTGTAATCGCCGGCCAGCATAACGACGGCGACAAATACTGCATAAGTGTAAGTGCAGACTTTTCGTATAATATGGCGTCGGGATGAAGCCATCGCGACGTGCTTCTGCCCTGCCTGGTGAGTTCAGAGCGATGTGGTTCTGAGGGGTCTTCAAGGAGCGGGAAGGGACCCAGCAACAGGAGCTTGGTATGTAGTAGGTACTGTACTTTGAGGCTCAACGTCTTGAGTGCGGCACCACCATCAACGGCAGTTTTCTTGTCCGTACAGTACCATATCTCTCCACCTAGGCCCGCTTCTCCAACGATTGCCGAACATGGTGTGGTTTATGAATGCGTGTGTGAAGCTGTTGCTGTAAGGAAGACGATAATATCCGTGGAGTGTCCACTCCAAGCCACGCGATTGTTTCGAAACCCAAACGTTCATTCACTCGTTGACAACTTGGACTGTGTCCCTGTTGTTCTTGTCCAGCGTCGTGTGTCTATCGGATGTCCCAATGGAGCAGTCCCGGCGGTTGAAGCAGGGATATACCATCAAAATGTATTTGCCACGGACCTATGTATGGCACTGACAAAGGCGAATGATACATAGCTTTCACCACCAGGACAAGTCCCTGTTAGCCATTGTTGTTTTAGGCGAGTAATGACATATGCATTAAACATCTTGCCGCTGGCTGCATCTGCTCCACCGAGCCCTGGCCTCGAACGGACATGCCAAATTCATAACTGACAAGCTTCATCCAACCATTTGTCAGCAACCTGGTAAGCTGCACGACGCCAAAGAATACCAAGCATTCAAATCGCAACCTTCAACAACGGCCGGACTCAGTTATGCCTAGGTAGTAGCGAGGGGATCGAGGCGAGAGATAGGTGGAGTGCTGTGAAATCTAAAACGGCGGTATGCGCTTTTGATTTCAGTCGGTGAAGTCTCGGAAAGGAGAAGCGTAAGACGTCATTGCAGGTCATGAGAGTGTTATGAGAGCGTTCTGTATGTAAGACTCAGGCCACCCCTTAATTACCAAGCTTGCCAGTCGTTGTCCACTCCAGAGTGAGTGTTGCCATCTTCATAATAAGAGACGTATTGGGAGCAGAATTCGTAGATAATTATTGCGCAATCCCTCTCAAGGAAGATATCACGACGAGATTGATAACGGCAGAAGTGTGTGTATGTACCCGCAGCGCAACCGCGGCTCTGGCAGTCGTTGTGTGTCCCATTCTGTTCCACAATAACACCCAAAGGGGCGTCGCCACGGAGGCAGGGGTGGGGTATATTCGTTCGTTAGCTTCCAACTGGCCGTGGCCGAGGGGCAAAAATTCCTCCAAATCTCAATATGTAACCAGTTTAGCGCTGCAAGGTTGTGTTTTCCGGGAATGATGCCTGTCTTTCGGTGTTCCCGCCCCTATGCATGCATACAGACAGGTTTGTCTCCCAAAGTCCCTTTGGTTTGGTTTCGAAATGGCTGGCCATCGTCCGATCACGGAAGGGATTCGGGTTTCTAGGCAGCCAGGTTCAACGGGCGAGCGCCCGACTCCGATGTCTGAGTCGAGGACTTTTCCTTTCTGTGCGAGGTGCTGCCACTGCATGGTGAAGACGATGGTTGCGAGATGCGAGGGTTCTTGATAGATGAGCGTCAGCGGCTCAAAAAGATAATGCTTTCTCCAACTCTGGATGGAGACCAACTCCTCACGGGAAGGACCCCACTGCTTCTGGAGCCATAATCGAAGCCTTTCACATCCCACCCTCGTCCTTCAGCAAATGCAATGGCGGGAAGGTGAGGGGTTCCAAGGGACCTTGCTCCACCAGATCTGCCTCTGTGGGAACACCCGTTGTGTTCACGGGAGCCATTGAGCGGCTGGCGTTGTCGTTGTCGAGAGAAGTGAGGGACCCTGAACGAGATGCTGTGCCAGGTTGACTTGTGCCTGCATTTCAGGGACAATGACAATGGCTGAATGGCTAGACATGAGATTTCCCCTTGGCCGATGGCCGGCTCCGGTAAACATCATGCCAGGCGACACTCCGAAATCATTGCCGTTTCCCCGGACCATTCTCTCCAAATGCGTAATCCCTTGTACGGAGTACATTTCGGCGAATTCTGGCCGTCGTTTTTTTGTTTTCGGCCCCATTTGCTTTTTCTATGTTCTTGGCAAGCCTCGACATTGCCCCTTGACTAGACCGTTTAATGTTATTTTGTTCTATGCGAATCTCTCCTTTGACTGCAAGGTATTGATTGAGATGAACTGTCGGCCCTGGTAAGGTAAACCCTTGCGAGCTCACCGATGAATTGAGCAGGGCGACTCCAAGGTTCTGCACCAGACTAGCCAGGTCTGCCATGCCAGCTTTGACTCAAGAGCCCCGAGTCAACAGGCTGGGGTATGTTTTCGCTTGACTCGTGGATTCTGTACATCATTTTGGAATCCTAGTTTCTTCGAGTCACGAGTACGGATAGAAAGGCGACCTGTATGAACACATAGGTCTTTAGTCTCCTCAACAAGCTGTCATGATACGAGTGCGTTTTTGGTAGCACCGACAAAGATGCACATCGTGCAAGAAAGCGGTGTTGACTGAGAGACCAGTTAGACTTTTGGTCGTGCTTTTGCCAAGACCCGCGCCTGAGATTGTTATCAAATTGCTCGGCAAACCAACAAGATGTATACTCGGCATGCCACGTCGGTAGAATGATATATGTACCACAGCCGATTGCGATGATTGTCGGAGTAAAGACCGCGAAAAACTACTGGCACTTGACTGACATGGCCCTGGTATTAAATTATATCAAAGACGAGTTGGCGGATCAACCTCCTGCAGTAGGTTGACCCGCGTTTAAAGGCAACTGGCGCTTAAGGTATGTATATATCAGATAGAGTTGGATGCATGTGGCCTTGAAGGGTCCGACTGGCATGGATAAAACAACTGGCCAGATCTATCTTCTTAGGCTTCGAAAGCGATCCCACGTTGATATCGATGTTGAATCAATGCTTGAAGAAATCTGCCCATACCCCTAGTCCAGCTCATAGCGTTGGGACTAGTCGCCTCAGTTACTCACAGGATCAAGGAGGAAGAGCCATTGAAATGAGAAAGGCTGCATGATCTTGTCGAGAGATCCCGGCGCGAATTCGGCGTCCGAGTCGTGTATGAGGTAATGCGGTGAGAGACTCGGTTTGGCGTGAAGCATCGTGACCTTGGGTGTGCAGTCAGTCCCGGCTACGACACCGGGAATTGGGAAGACAAAGAGAACGACAAGGTACCTGGTACATTGGCTTATTGGTGAGGCTGTGTCGGTAATTGACGAGAAAAAGAGTATCAGTTACAAAAGAACCCCAACCTCCAACAAGGCCCATGCGGACGCGCCCCCACCCTTATGCGAGCGACTTACCTATTCGGCCTATCGTGCGTACAGTATCAACCGTGCGAATCTGTGACCGTTTCTGAAATTGTTCGACGCGTCGTGCATCATCCTGAATCTGATTTTTGATAGCGGCGGTCCCCTGTCAGCCTTCAGGGTCGCGAGACAAGAAGGAATCGTTGCAAGTGCCGTTAGGACCCTGGCAGGCATGGACACTCAATGAGATACCAAGTTTAGAAGGTTAGAAAGAAGAATTGGCCATGGTAAAGTCGTGCCAAACCAGAATAACAACACAATTCCTTTGTTATGGGCAAGACTCCCAAAATGTGGACGGTGTCGGACGGCGAGACCGGTGACTGCTCTGCCAATGATGCTCTACAACGCCTCAGTTGCCTCAACGCTGAAAGGCTTCCGCTGGATCTGAGTGTAGGAGGATGCCTCAGCGAGGGGCTTGCATGTCAGGTCGATACCTCGCGTACTTGGACCAATGGCCCCGAAATGGTTTGGCGTGTCTCTTCCCTGCGACCACATACGACGGTATATATACATACAGTACAGTAGGTACCTAGACTATACTCTGGAAGTGTCTCTGGTAGGAACGGTACGCAGAGTTTTTAGGAGGCGTCAACATATAGCCGGCGGCAACCTGGACGAGGATGCGTTTGTGTCTTTGTTTCTCAAGTAAACACGTGCTCGAAGTATAATATCATGCATATCGAATCTTTTGCTTCCGTTGAAGCAGAGTAGTCGAACAAGCACCTTGATTTCGTATGGATACGACGAGGGGAACCTGGCCATTGACTGGACGGATTTTCACCGCAAACTGCCAGTGAATTGTATTCTCGAGACCCAATTTTGGCGGCTTAGAGCGGCAATGGCATGGCATCTGCGCTAATAGCCAAGTTGAACAGGCCAGAATTATCGGCGTCGACCCGATTTGATTCAAATGGAAAGGAAGACGAGGGGGTTTGGTTTTCAGCAAGTGGGCGTGTAGAGAGTAAAATGGAAAGAAAAATTCGAAGCATCCAAACTAGAAGAGGAACAAATTTGACACTGCAAACAGCTGGCGTCCAGTGTCGAAGCGTCTTCCTTGCTTGGCACCGACCTCGGTAGCTGGTACTTCCGTCTTTACTCCGCGACAGACAGACAGGCAGGCGCGCTCCCAGACGAGGCAAAGTAGGCGGTACCTGCCTACCTCTCGGTCTCCTGCTCTCTCCCGTCCAGCTCTTCCCTCATCTTCCATCTCCTCGTTGTTCCCCGAAAAATTTTCCTCACACAACTCACTTCACTCTGCAACCTTACGCTGCACGTTTGCAATTTCTACCTACATTTCCATTGACATTATCTCCGTTGTCGCGAAATCGTTGCCTTGGTTTGCGCGACTGGCGCCTTGCCCCATCAAACACGTCCGCGAGCGCGACCCTCTGGCTATTTTTTCGTCGTCTGCTCCAGATCCCAGCCGCCAGCCTTCCTCGTTGTGGTTCCTTTGCTTCGCCTTGGGCCCACTTCCCTTGCCAGCATACCCACTTCCCACCTCTCTTTGCCTGGTCCTGTTACCAGGCGTGTGAATTGCGAGCGCGAGTACCGCTAACTACGTACATACTGTGCGTGCCAGCCAAGGCATTTTTAAACGGTTCCGCTGTTACGATTTTTCTCTCTGCTGCTGTCACTTTCTCTTGTTGCACTTTTTTGCCGCCATCTTGTGATCGCGTACTAAGCAAGGCCAAAAAAAAAAAAAAAA